>NW_004624778.1:14443232-14509607 GCF_000247695.1 Heterocephalus glaber | reverse complement strand
AAAAAAAAAAAAAAAAAAAAAAAAAGATTAAAGTTAAACCCACTGGAGATACATTAGGGGTAATGCCGGTGAGCATGGCAAGGGAGCCAGCAAGACTATGAGAGCCCTCAAACCATGATCCAGGGGTGATCCAAAGTGAAGGAAAGGAAGAAATGTTATATAACAAGTCATCTTAGATTGAAGGACAGGTCTGAGCTCAGGAAGGCCACAGTGGAGGCCTTAAGCTCAAGTTATCTTTCAGGAAAGTCCCAGGGGCTCCTAGGAATGGGCCTGTTGTGTATGATCCCTGCTTCCCTAAGTTGCAGCCAGCAGGAGATACGGCTTTCCTATCAATGTGATGATGGCTTTCAGAGCTCAGCACTTGGCAGGTAGTTGTCTTTCAGCAGTGAGAGTTCAAACAGGCACATTTTTTGTGGTTGCTACACCTGTGATGTCTTGAGTGTAATTTTTGGACTGCCTTAAAAAAGAAAATTATTTGGGTTGAAAGTTACCTTCAACTTTTTTTTGAGGTCCAAATTGTTTAGTATCTAAAAACAGAGCAGCAAATTTTTGGAGAAGAAGGTGCTGAGCTACCCTTCTTGCAAATATGTCTGTGTTGTTGCTTTGGCAGGCGAGGGAAGGCCTGTATTGGTTGGTCTACCTAAGACAGCCTAGAGGAAAGTTGGGGCCTGTATTTCACCACACCAACCCTTCCAATAAAACAGCATGGTGGGCTAGTTAAAAATAGTTGTTCTTAACCTATCTTTGGTGAAGAAAAGCCCTCTTAGAAAATCTGATAAAGATGACTGGCTTTTTCCCTGCCAAAGGCATACACAGTCTCATATATTGTTTCAGGGGCTTCATGGACTTCTAGAGACTTCATAAATTCTCAGATGAAGAACATATTTTTTTTAACAAATGATAGACACTGTTCTTTCTAGGTGTCAGGGATAAAAAAAAATGAACAGAACAGGTGTGATATTGAAAATATGTATTTGGACTTCTTCCCTTTTTATCACTTGGAATCTTCAAAGTGGTAAGATGTTTTGTACACTAATGAGTTGACCAGTAGCTGCAGCTCCTACTAGCTTCAGGATGGGGACTGAAGGAAAGAGCAAAGCAAGTTTAGAACATAAGGACTTTCAGTCCCACCATCCCATCCCAAGTTCTGGAGAGAGGGTATGGGGTGAACATTGAGTTAACCCCTTGGCCAGTGATTGAGCCTCCATAAAAACCCAAGAGGACAGTTTGGAGAGGTTGTGGAGAGCATGTGGAGTGTGCTGGAGGATGGCACCTAGAGAAGCCTTGGATGCTCCATGCCCCTTCCCACAAAACTCTCCCTGTGCATCTCTTCTCTATCCTTTGTAATATCCTTCCTTCATAATAAACCAGTAAATGTTTCCTGTTCTGTAAGTCACTCAAATGACATAATCAAACTTGATTTGGGGGTGGGAGGTTGTGGGAACCCAGTTTGATAGACAGTTGGGGAGATGCACAGGTAAAACAATCTGGGGCTTGTGACTGGCATCTAAAGGAGGGCAGTCTTGGAGACTGAGCCTTCAGCTATAGAGGGCTCTAGGTAGACAGTGTCACAATTCAAATAGAGGACTCACAGCTGTATTATTGCTTGCCTGGGGGTAAAGGAGCCCTTCCCACACACATACTTGATGTCAGAAGTGTGTTGCAAGAGTATAATGGGGAAAACTGAGTTGATAGTTTGTTTTTTCTTTTTTTTGGTACCGGGGATCGAACTCAGGTCCTTGTACTTCGCAGCAAGCAGCAAAACCACTGAGCTAAATCCCCAACGCCTATAGTTGGTTTTTTCTTAAAAGGAAAAAGGCCTTGCCTTATGGATTTCATGTTCTGCTGGGGAGAGGCAAGAAACAAAATACCTAATATCACTACATCATCAGATATTAAGGTCTATGGAGAAAAATTAATAGGGAACATAAACAGGGTACTGGGGCTGATCCTAGGGAATGAACCCAGGGTTTTCACACTGAGCTATATCCCCAGCCTTATTTATTTATTTATTTTGAGAGAGAGTCTTGGTTAATTTAAGTTGCTAAGTTGCCCAGGCTGGGCTTGAACTTGCTATCATTATGCCTCAGCTTCCCAAAGTGCTGGGACCACAAGTGTGGGCCAACATGCCTGGCGTGGGCTACAATTTTTAAAGATGAGTTAGAAAAAGCCTCACTGACATAACATTTGCGAAAAAGCCTACAAGAGGTGCTGAAATAAGCCACGGAACTCTGGAGTGTTCTCAGTAGAGGCAGCAAATGGAGAGTTGTGAAATTGTTTGGCATGTATGTCAGGTGCTTAATCTTCTCTCATATTATTCAGAAAATAAACCTTTATGTATTTAGTGAGAAACTCGGAGAGAGGGAATGAATGATGAAACAAAATGGAGCAAAATATAAATAATTGGTCCATCTGGGTAAAGAAATTTGGAAGTTCCTGCAACTTCCCTATAACTTTGAAATCGTATCTACCAAACAGACAAACACACACAATATAAACAGAAAGGAGGAAAAGGTCAATTGTGTCAAATGATGTTTATGGGTCTAGTAAAATTTAAATTTAACATCAAGTTTGGCAATGTATAGGTCTCAATGGAGAGTGGATTTGAAGGCCTCACTAGAGTGGGTGCAAGAGAGAGTGGAAGATGAGAAATTGAAGTTAGGAAGCACAGAGTAAATACAGAACATCTTTTGAGAAATTTTGTTTTGAAGGACAGTGATTTAGAACAAAAGCTGGAGGGGAAGAGGAGCCAAGAGTCTTTAAGGGTGAGACAAATAACAGATGCTTGCATGCTGATGCTAGTAAACTGGTAGAAGAAAAACTGATGGTAGTGAGAAAGGAGAATTGAGGGGACAAAGCTCTTGAGGGAGTACCTACTAGCCAAGGTGTGGGTTGGCCCTATGTGATGCAAGCATAGTTGGTTCTTAGGCATGTGGGTACAGATGCAGATTGTTGATTCCCTCCAAAGACCCTCAAGGGCACAGCTGTAGCTGACCAACTTGAGTGTATCACTGCAATGAGGAAGGACACACATATAGTGCACAATTGGGGTATCTCAAAAAGAGAGCAGTTAGAAAGTACCTCTGACACTGTTTGGTCGGATGATTTTGCACCAGGACTATGGAAGTTGAAGTTCACTCTAGATTCAATATGTTGGGAAGCAGAGACAACTTTGCGGCTGATAGCCTCAATAAAACTTCTCTATAGAGAGTGCAGACTCATGAGTCAGGAACTATAATAAAGAGTCAGTAGTTAATCATAGGGGCCAGGATTTGGGGGAAGGGGTGTTTGGTCATTTTTGCAGTTTAGATAGTGCTCACATTTTATTTATATACAGACTTAATTACAGAGCAGCCGTTTTTATCTATATTCATCTTGGTCAGAGTAGCCTTATCCGATGTTGATGTTCTGTGAAGTGGTTTATATTCAACAGAATACCAAGGCCAAGTCAGGTTCTAAGCCGGCCTTTACCCAATGTAAGTCTGGCTCTTGGTGTCAGGCGCTGTTGCTTGTCACTCTCAAGACACCTGGATGGATGGGGGCAGGAGCCTGGGGATGTTCTCTTCTGATTGTTTTATTTCTCTGTGAAACTGGAAGCAAGGCAACTGAGGAATGTGAGGATGCAGGCAAACTCAGATTTGACAGTGGGAAAGGTGTAAGATTCAGCAGGTAGGGAAATGATAGGCATCAGGAAGTGATTATAACCAACTACACAGTGAGACAGACAGCATGACTGTAGTTTTCTGCAGCCTTGCTTTGCTGTATGGGCTGTAAGTCAGATTTGTGTGGAATCTGGTTTAAACAAGATTAACGTTTGGTCAAACCATGGTGGGAGAGGTTGAGTCCTGGCACTGCCATTTTAGTAGCTACATGACCCTAATCTCTGTGCCTAAGATGCTACATCTGTAAATAGAAAAAATATTAGTACCCACACCTTTTAAGGATATTTTACAGTTTTAATGAGTTATGTACCAGGTTCCTGGAATAGTATCTAGCTTGAAGTAAGCACTCAGTAGATATTATCTATTACATCAATCCCCACCTAGATCACAAAAATCAGCAGTTTTTCCTGATCTACTATTTTAACATCAGAATTTTGGTGTGAGTGTACGTGTGTGTGTGTGTGTGGGGGGGAGACAGAAAGAATTCCTTTCCTGTTGTAATTAAATAAACAGTAGAAAGCTGAACAAATGGAATTAAAGAGATGGGGAGCAATGTGTGCATTAAAGTCTAACAATAAACTCGCAAGGAGTCAAGGATTCTGGGGTGTGTAGTTTTATGGTTTATGATAATACCAAAGTTTTAGAAGTGGCCTATACACAGAATCCTTTAAAAACAAGGTGAGTAATTCTGGGCATAGTGGCATATGCTGTAATCCCAGCACTCAGGAGGCTGAGGATCACAAGTTTGAGGGTAGCCTGGACTACAAAGTGAGAGCCTGTCTCAAAAAAGCAAAACAAATACAAAAACCAAACCAAACCACAAAGTCATCAAGCATTTTTTTTTTTTTTTTTAAATCTAGGGCCTTATTTTTTTTTGGTAGCGGGGATCAAACTCGGGTCCTTGGGCTTGCACAGCAGGCGGCGAAACCACTGAAATCCCTGGCCCCTCATCAAGCATTTTTTATGCACAGGTAATTTTACTAAGAAAATATAAGAACACATATCTCATTACAATATATCACAAAAGGGAAAATAATTCACATAATTATGATGTTTTTAAGATTGTTCCTTGGACCATGTATAAGAAATCAATCTAGTGTATGCTCTACCCAAGGCATTCCACTTAAACTAGTTTTCCTGTAAACAATCACGAGACTAAACAGTCCATCATTTTATCTGAAATGCAAAGGTCAGAAAGGCTAAGTGTGGCTTTTATTTTTTCTTGAAGTCAGTAATTCTTGAGGTGTTATCCAAAGGAACACAAAAAACATCAACTGCAAAAATACAGTTTTAATTTAACTTTAAAGGTCATTAGACAAAGTATAATAAAAGTGGGTGGAAGTTTTGTCAAATATTTAGCTAAAATAGGTCTCTAGAAATTCCTTATTCAACAAACATAAGATTTATATTAGCACATTTTAATTGTCACCTTTTAATGGAAGATGTCTATGCACATAATACAGTAAATATCCTCTATACCTTATAATACAAATGCACATTGACACGTGTGGATTCACAAGTATTATAATTACTACTGAAGCTTGTTTACACAAAAGTGATAGCAGGTGTTAGGTCTATGAAAATTACTAACTCAAAAGATGTTAGTCTTTGATTTAACTTACTAAATTCAAAACCAAATTCTTTACGGACACATCCAATACTCAAAATGTTGAAAACTAACAAGTAAGTTTATAAACCCTTAGCTAAGGATTGGGAATAATTGTTTTAAAATCTAAGCACTAGTTTAAGTAATTCCCAGCAAGGATTAAGGAATTATCCAGTAAGACTCATGTCCTATGTAAGCGTGCCTCGATTTATTGAAATTCGAGAAACATGTTTTGCTGCTTACATTAAAAAAATTCTTATCCAAAGCTGAGCATGGTGGTACATGACTGTAATCTCAGCACTCTGGAGGCTGAGGCTGGAGAATTGCCACAAGTTCGAGGCTACCCTGGGCTACATAACGAGTTCAAGGATAGTTCAGGAACTACCTAGGGAGACCCTGTTTAAAAAAAAAAAAATCTTGGGGCCGAGGATTTAGCTCAGTGGTTTCGCCGCCTGCTGCGCAAGCGCAAGGACCCGAGTTCAATCCCCAGTACCAAAAAAAAAAACAAATCTTACCCTGATTTCAGATGAAGTTTTCTGTAGCTGAATTATCTTGAATATTTAAAATATTATAAAGCTCATCCGTAGAGGAGTTTAACATTTATATGTAAAAACATAAGTTGCAAATTAAGTGAGAGCCAAAGTAGGTAATGAATTGTGCCATGTTCTGGAGTCAGCAGTGTGCCTGCACTTGCTTATCTTGGATGGCAATACAGTGCTATTACATTCTTCAGGATTTCCCTTTAAATGGAATCCCAGTAAAGACCTTTGAGATGTGTATTAATCTTGTCAACTATTGTCTGCCCAACAGAGGTGATTTTATTTGTGAATTCAACACGATACTGAAGGTTTGTGAGTGTAAAAAATTTATCCTAGAGCCTGGTGTAGTTGCATATGCCTATCTCTTAGAGGAATTGTTTTGTTTTTGTACCAGGGATGGAACTCAGGACCTTGAGCTTTCCAGGCAGGCGGTGGCACCACTGAGCTAAATCCCCAGCCCTCCTAGAGGAATTTTCAATGGGCTTGAGAAAAAAGCTCTCCGAGCCTTTGCATGAGGTTTTTTTTCCAAGGCAAGGCTTTCTTCACTCCCTCACTGTCCTCTTTGGGCTTTCTGTTATCTGGGAACAACTAATGTTCCATACTCCTTAATAATCATTATATTGTCTTTTTTTTTAATGGTACCAGGGATCGAACTTGCGACCTTGCGCTTCCACAGCAGGCAGTGGAACCACTGAGCTAAATTCACAGCCCCAATCAATCTTAATTCATTAGCAAATCTTTTGCAAAATCGTAAAACCCTGTTTCTCCAGAGGCTGATAATTTAGAAAAAACAAATGATAAGGCAATCCTATCATTAGACAGTAAAATAGAAAACTGCCCCCAGATGTCCAGATAAATCTCTTACAAATGAATATTGGTCGCCAGATTTCACTTAACCCTTACTACAAATCCATAATTTAGAGTCAAATAGTATTTTAGATTTTATATATTTTCAGAAAAGTCTGTTTAAAAGTTCTATATTAGGGGTGGGGATTTAGCACAGTGGCACTGCACATGTTTGATCCTAGTACCAAAAAAAGAAAGTTCTATATTAATTTTTCTTGTAAACATCCTGTAAAACCTAAATCTAACAGAACCAGAAAGCTATTCTATGTAAGATGTACTCTTAGTTGATCATTCTCATGTAGACTGAAGAATATAGTTATAGAAGCACTAAAACTGCACACTTCTCAGCATGTTCTCTGTACAACATGGGCACTGCCAGGGAGCCTGTCAGAAAGGCAGGCTCTCAGCTCTCCCTCCCCCCAGCCCCCGGCATCAGCATGAGTTAGTTCTCCAGATGATTCTGTTGTCCACTCTAAGGCAGTGATTGCGAGGAAAACTGCCAAGTGTGTCAGAGTCACCTGGGAACCTGCTGAAAATACACCTGACAGGGCTCTGCCCCTGCTGGTCTAGAGGGAGGGGGTGCAGAGGCATCTCCATTTTAAAGACAGTTCACAGTAATTCTGAGGCAACCTTCTGGTTGAGAATCCACCCTTAGCTGGATTTGATGGTGCACACGAGCACAGCAGGAGGCTGAGGCAAGAGGATCCCAAGTTCAAGTCCAGGCTGGACCACTTAGTGAGACTTTGTCTCAAAATAAAAAATTGAAAAGGGCTGAGGATGTAGCTCAGTAAAAAGGTCCTGGGTTCAATCCATAATACTGGACAAAAACAAAACAAAACAAAAAAACCTCAACCAAAATAAATTTATCTTTGAAAAATCTTTTTTTTTTTTTCTTTTTCTTTTTTTCGGTACCGGGGATCGAACTTGGGTCTTTGCTCTTGTGTAGCAGGCGGCAAAACCACTGAGCTAAATCCCCGTCCCTTTTAACCAAAATCTTAAAAACTTTTTTCCCTATTATTGTCAATAAACATTTCTTCATTAGTTATCTAGTTTCTTTCACAACACAGGTGGTGAAAAATAGATGAGAAAAACATATATTTTTATCTTACTTTTCCCTATGAAATTACTAAAAATAAATTTTAGAATTTCTACTTTATTCAAAAGAATGAGAAACTATTACTGTTTTTCAAAATAGTTTTTTTCTTCCTAGGTAAAAGTTCCTATGGAAAAGTCTAAATGTTTACTCTCTCAATTTGATGCTATTATGGCCTCCTATATTCTTAAATATTAAAAAGTATAAATTTAATTTATAGCCAGCCAATAATTGATACTTCTTCAAATACTAGTTTATAAATAATAAAAATATGCAGGTTTTGAAAAGACTAATTCAGCGTATGTCTCTGCTTTTAATAAACACTAAGCAAAAACCAGGGTCTTAATTAGATTTACAATATTAAAATAAAGTACAGGTTTCACACAGAATACTGTTAGGGGTGATTTTATTTTCACAAAAACATGAAAAACACAAACCTTTCATCTTTAATTAAAATAATAATTTGAGACCTAATTCCTTGTTTTTTGAGACAGACTTGATTTCACTTATCTTTTAAATGGATTAACCAACTATGTTTTTCAATATTCCACATGGCAAGGCCATTTCAAACTTTTTTCCCCCCATGGTATACACTAAGCATTCTTAAAATAAGTTATATTCAAAATTTATTATGAATCAATCTCAATAGACAGAAGAGTAGGTGAGAAACAAAAAGCCTCTTTCTCCTACAGAGAAATATTAAATAATGTGTAAACTGATATATACCTATGAATAATTTTTTATTGTTGTTACTATTCTAGAAGGAGAATTTAGAAGTTTTATCCTCTTGCGGGGTGTGGTAGCACACATGTAATCCCAACTAATTAGGAGGATCACAACTTAGCAAGAGCCTGTCTCAAAATAAAAAATAAAGGGTTAAAGATGTAGCTCAGGGTAGAGTACCTCTGGGTTGAATCCACAGTACTGAATTCAAAGCATCCGTGATGAGTAGATACTACAGTCATACTATTTCTTAAGTTGTTTTCGAATTTTCCCCTAAAATCTTCAGTATATACTACACAATAACTGGTCTCTTTAGCCAGTTATTACCCATTTTACAGGATTAAAAATGGCATTTCCTGCTCAGAACACTATTCCTTCCCACTTAACTCTGAAAAGTATTAAATCCATCTTCAATACAAAAAGAGTTGTCACTAGTACTAATAATATTCAAAGGAATATATCATAAGGGAGTCACAAAATTATACCAAGTAATAAAAAGCATAACTGTTGGAATAAAAGTATACTCTCTATAATTAAATACAACTTATTCAGAAGTAAAACATAACTTATTTGATTTTTATACTGTTGCAAATGGCTGTTTTACTTTTCTAAAGGCAGCAGTAGTATAATTTCCATTATTCTCTCATAATGTTATAGATAAACCTTGATTTAGTTCCAAAATGGAAAAAATTTTCCTGTTTACTATAAATTTCAAAGCATTCAGATAAAATGAAGCAGATATTTTTAAAAACGTTTTAAATACTGGTAATTTTGCTTTGGAAATTTGGTTCTACTCAAAATCCATAGAAATAAATTTCAGTGAGAGAAGATTATTATCTGTAACAGCAAATAATAAATACCTTGGCAAGTATGAATAAGAGTGTGAGTGAAGGCATCCACAAAAGTATTTTTTACATCTCTTGGGTGTAGTAAAGGGCTACAAACTAGGACTGAAATACTATCTATGGTTACTTGATGATAGGGTACTGTGGACCTTAACAAGAGAGTCAACACATCTACCCCCAGCAGACATGTAGATTCATGGAAAAATTGGGAAGAACCGTTTTCTTAAAAAAAAGAGGTTCCTTAATGTATGGAAAGAATTTCGCAGTGTGATGCTTCTACTCTGTTATTGGAGGAGGTCTTGATGCAGATTCTGGCCATTCATACATATCTGGCAGCAAGGAATCATATTCACTTCGCCATATTCTTTCTTTAACATATTTGGCCTTGTCTTCAGGTTCTGGGTATCGGAAAGCCATTTTGTTAGCATATAAGTATTCTGTAACCTGAAAAATAAATAAGATCATTGTGTAGCTCTGAATATTAACCTATCGGAAGAAAGTACTGTTATTTCACAAATAAATGAATTTAGAAGAATGGTTCTTTTTCTTTTAAAAATAAGAATACTTTAGGGCCGGGGATTTAACTCAGTGGTGGCGTCGCCTGCCTCACAAGCATAAGGTTCTGAGTTTGTTCCCCAGTACCAAAAAAAAGAATACTTTAACTCATTTCAAGACAAAGTTAAATGATACAATAAAAATCAACTATCAGATCATGATATATTATCACAATATAATATCAGATCATAATAATGTACTTTAGTCACCTCCCTGATCCCAATAATCATATTTCCCCACTACTTCAACCCAATAAACAAATTTAAGTTTTACTATGTATCAGTTCAGCAGACACACCTGGGCGATTTGCCCTCCCTGTCATTCCTCACAGCCCTGCTGAAAGGTGGCTTAGAGGGCCATGGACTATAGGAGACTATTTCTGGTCATGACTGACTTGACTGGGTGAAAACCTAACCCAAAGTGAGCCAGACATTTCTGCTCTAGAATTGTGACTTGGAATCACAGGAATTATTATAAATCAGGTGTCAAACAGTGGAAACAAAGTGGCTTGAGTGCTTTTCTGATCTCTGCAACCAAGCTACACACTATGATGGATGATGAAAATAAATCCTCTGAGGCTTAGTCTTATGTAAAATGAGTGTGGAAAGCTTCCTTACAGGCTAGCACTGTGCCTGCCATACATTTATGTTTGCAAATTATGGTTTTATTTCAACTTGGAAAAAAAAAGAATAAGACAGGCATGTAACCCCAGCACTCTGGGAGGCTGAGGTAGGATCACAAGTTTGAGCTCAGCCTGGACAATTTAGTGACTTAGCAAGACCTTGTCACAAATTTTTTTTTTTATGTCTGGGCATGTAGCTAAGTGTGAGGGACCTGGGTTAAATCCCCAGTACGGCGGGGGCGGGGGGGGGGAGTGTCTTAAGACATGGTTAAAAAAATCCTCCTCTAATTCCCATCCCAAATTGTGACCACTACTAGTTTCTTCTTTCAATTTTCTTAAAGAAAAAAATTAGTAAAATGGTGCTTAAAAGAATAATCCTTAGGGCTGGGGATTTAGCTCAGTGGTTCCACTACCTGCCTCGCAAGCACAAGGTCCTGAGTTCAATCCCGGTACCAAAAAGAAAAATAATAATCCTTAATCCCAGCACAAGCTGAAGAAGCCAGCCACCTCTAAAGACTAGCAGCCATAGACAGAAGAAGCCTCAACAAATGGCTACTCTGTCCAGCCAAGTGAACAGAAGAGCAGTGTGACAAGAAAGAAAACTTTTAGACAATAATCATTCTATGCCAGCCAAACACCCCAGAAAATACAATACTGTGCTCCATTCCACCTATGTTAACACAGGCTGCAAAGAGTAATTCAACAACCCCACCAGGTGGGTGACAAAGAAGGCCAAGGAACAAACCAGAGCTTTCATCCCCACTGGTCAACAACAAGGACTCTGTGTGTGTGTGTGTGTGTGTGTGTGTGTGTGTGTGTGTGTGTGTTTTGCTCAGGCTGGTATCTCAACTTGTGGGCTCAAGTGACCCTCCCACCTCAGCCTCCCCAGTAGCTGGCAGAACAGGCACATCCCACTGTACCCAGCTAGCAACAGAGGTCTTGGTTCCCCCTCTAGCCTCCTTCCTACAGCAGCAGAGACCATGTGGGGAGCATGGATTTTTGCCCCTAACCAGGGAGTAACAAGTCACTCCTCCAGTACCAGAAGTATGGAACAGTCAGGACTTTGGTAATGAGGTCCTCTGGTAACAAGGTCACCAAACTGCAGTGTTAGTGGGGAAAAGCACTGACAAGGCACGCCCTTCTCAGGTGTCGGTGGAGACAGAGTACTTCTACTTCCCCCTGCAGTGGCATGGCATCACATACTCTCCCTTGCCACAGCAGTGTCAGAGAAGGTCATGTAAACAAGATTCAGAACCTCTTAAACATTTAGGTCTTAAAAAAAAAACCCAAAAAACTATGCATTATAACAAGAATCAGAAAGATATCAAATTATAGGAAAAAGAATCAACAAATGTCAAACTAACGGTGACAGAGATGTTAATATTATCTGACAAAGGTTTTAAAGCAGCCATGATAACCATACCTTGGAAAGCAATTATGAACATGCTTAATACAAATAAAAGTTAGGAGGTTTCTGGAAAGAAACAGAAACTATCATCAGTAAAGAACAGAAGACAGCTGGGGATGTAACTCAGTGGCGCCATGACTGCCTTGCAAGTCCAAGGTCCTGAGGTTTGATCCCCAGTGCCAGGAAAAAAAAAAAAAAGAAACAGAAGACATATAGAACCATACAGAAATTTCAGCTCTGAAAAGGCAAATAACTGAAAAAGAAAATCCAATGGGTTAGATCAACAGCCTAGTGGAGGAACACAGAAAAGAATGAGTAAAATAGAAGACAGAAAAATAGAAATTACCAATCCAGAAAACAGATAAAACAGATTGGGGGGGAACAATGCATCAGGGAGCCACAGGACTGTGACAAAATATTTACCATTCATACCATCAGAGTCCTGGAAAGAGAGGAAAGAGGCACTGTTGATAAATACTCAAATAATGGCCAAATCCCTCCACACAGGATATACCAAGGTAATCTACACCATAACATGTCATAATTAAAATTCTGTAAAATGAAGACAAAGAAAAATTCTTAAAAGCAACGGGAGTTTTTCCCTTACCTAGAGGGAAAAATAATGACAGTGGATTTCACAACAGAAACCATGAGGGCAGAAGACAATGGTATAACACTGTTCAACTTCTGAGAGGAGCTGTCAATCCAGAATTCTATATCCAGCAAAAACATCTTTCAGGAATGACAAGGGAAATCAAGAGAGTCTCAGGTGGAAGAAAGCTAAGGGAGTATGATATCATCAACAGATCGACCACAATTTCTACACTTGATCTTAGCCAAAAGGCCGAGAAGCGGTATGACCAGAATTTCTTTAACCACAAAGGGTATGGTAAGAAAAGGAACACCTTGAAACATCAGAAGGGAAGAAAGCACAGTGAACAAAAATACGATTAAATACAATGGGTAAATTCAGTCTGGTAAAATGACAATAATTATAGCTGTGATTATATATAATATATATGTATAGATGGGGAACAACCACTAAAAAGCTGTACAAAGAGATAAATTAAACACGTCTATAGTGGGACTGAGGATGTAGCTTAGTAGGAGAGCATTTGCTTACTAGCATATGTGAGGCCCTAGGTTTGATTCTAAGCAACACACACAAATGAAAACAGCAAAAACACATAGCAACCCTAAATGTGCACACAATCAACAATAGCTGAATGGAGAAATAAATGCACAATTACAGTTGGGATTATAACATTTCTCTTTCAACAATCCTTACAACACCTAAACAGAAAATCATTAAGAATTAGAAAACACAACAGCTGGTAAGATGTAGACATTTATAGGATAAGCCATCTAACACCAGCAAAATACATACAGTAATTTTAAGTGTGCACTAAACAAAAAATATTAGAATCGAAAAAGACAAATCCAGAATAGGGGGAGTTGGAGCCATGCTATCTTAAAATATCTAAGTCTGGTTTAGCCTTTAAATGGCTTGCCACTACTCTCAGAATAAATTCCAGACTCCTTAATGTGATTATAGATTCCCCTATCCCCCATCTCCTCCATACTTTCATTTCAGATCTCCCTCTCTCCCCTCCTCCCACCCTCACCCTTCCCAGGCAGTGTCTCACTTTGCATTCAAGGCTGGTGTGCCATTCATTGTATAGCCCAGGTTGACCTCAAACTCACCATCCTCTTGCCTCTGCCTCCTAACTGTTGAGACTTAATGATGTGCCACTATACACAGAACGATATAAACTCCACAGTCTCTCACATTTGAAAGTCCCCTGCATGAATCACCCTGTTCTCTCATCTAGCTAATTCTTCATCCCATGACATGTAAGCTACTGGTGGGATATCCACACTAACTCAAAGTGGAATGAAGATCTCTATGTCAATGCTACTCAAAGTTCCCAGACTAGGGGCATCAGTATGGCCTGGGAATTTGCTGGAAATGCAAATTTTGGGGCTCTATCCCATACCTAGAGAACCTCCATCCCAGTCCTACAAATTACCAGAGATTGGTAGTAAGGTCCTCAGCTCTGCTTTAAGAAGCTCTCTAGGTAATTTTGATGTATTTTTCAGCTTGAAAAGCATTGTTCCATGTAACAAATACTGTTGCCCTGCATATGAAGCACCTATTCTATATTTTTTAGTGTTTTTCATTTAAATATAAGTGGAGAGGAATTTTTATTTCTGCTTAAAATGTAAAAAGCTGCAAAGTGCATCAATTTTAACAAGAACTGAATAAAAAGAGGAACAAGACACTAAAAAAATAAGACACAAACTCTTGTCTCTGGCAGAGCACAAGAGAGAATGAGGTACAGTACTGTCTACTACATAAGCAGGTAAGTAGTGAGCTAAATTTTTAAAGAGCTGATAAAAGTAAACATTAGCTAGTATTTTAGCCACAAGCCTGACACAAGGATAGGGTGGCTTGCACTCACTGGCAATCCACAGATCTCACACACAGCAAAGGTTAAGGGCAGGACATGACATTGAAGAGAGTTCCTGTTGGTCATGTGTTCATGCAGGCAGTTTGTTGGTGACCATAAGAGCACACACAGCCCTGTCCCTATGGTTAAATTCTCCAGCCCATAGGGCTAAAAGGAGGTAATTAGTGCTTATAAGTTGGGATAAGAACAGATCCTATTTTCCTGAACCTTTTCTTCTAAAAAAGAAAATCTATGCTACTGAAAAAGCAATATACCCTGCCCCCAAGGAAGGGAGGCAAGGGGTGTGTGTGTGTGCGTGCACGTGTGAGTCATAATAGGCCCATGATGCTATACGAATTGAAGCAAGTTTCCTTTTTTCTTTTTCCCCTTTGGTACTGGGAATCGAACTCGGGACCTTGTACTTGCCAGGCAGGCATGGTGCTACTGAACTACACCTCTGGCCCTCCTTTTTTCTTTTCTTTGCATTACTAGGGGATCAAATCCCACATCTTGAACATGCTCAAAGCAAGCATTACCCCTAGGCCTCCAAGCAGGTCACCTTCCATGGCCTCAGGTATTACCTTTCATTTGAAAATAACAGAGTAAGATCTTTGCTGATACCTTCCAAAGTCTGCTTCAACTGTATCATTCTATAAATTCTAAAGTTAACTCTATCATACTAATTCTGGATCTAAAATCTTCAAGTATTTTGCAGCTGTAAGGTAATCTGATTCCTTACTCTGAGACTAGTATATGGCTGTAATATAACTTTCAAATCTTCTCTTATGCCATTTTCTTACCTGTAAATTAGACTCCAGCTCAAACAGGACTGGCTTTTATTCCCTGAAAATATTATCCTTTACCAATTCCCAATCTTTGCTTACATGAAACATGAACATGAAAATAATGTAAAAAACGTTAAAAGTCAAAAGGATAAAAACTTAAGACTGTCTACATAGGTGAAAATATGCATAATAAATTCCAGATCTTATCCGGCTGTTTAAGAAAATCTTAGTAAATTAGAATACAAGCCTATTTCACTAGTTATACATATTAAAAATAATTTGCAGATGATTCGAAACTTAACAGTTCCAAAAGAACTGAGAAAACTATCAAAATAATCAAGATTGTTCAGTAAAGAAACTGGTTAATAAGTAAGAATAACTTTCCTATATATGAGAAATGATCATCAGGCATGGTGGCACATGCCTGTAATCCCAGCACCTGGGAGGCTGAGGCACAAGGATTGCTGTGAGTTCAAGGCTAGACTGGGGCTACATAGTGAGTTCAATGCCAGCCTGGACTACACAGTTAAGACTCTGTCTCAAAAAAAAAAAAGATTAGTGAGAAAATATGGAAAGAAGAAAAAACTTCATTATATGAGATAAAAATATTAAAATATTTAGGAATAGCGACAAATGCCATATTCACATGAAGAAAACAAAATATATTGAAAAGACTTTTAGTAAATAGAGATTGAGAATGACTAAAAAATAAAAAGATTCCGTTTCAATTTAATTTAAAAATGTGACATAGAAGCTGAGGGTGGTAGTGCACCTATATAATCCCAGCACTCAGGAGGCTGAAGCAGGAGACTGCTTTCTTTTTTTTGGCTTTTTGAGACAGGGTCTTGCTATGTAGCCCAGGTTGGCCTTGAACATGATCTTCCTGCCTCAGCCTCCTGAGTGCTGAGATTACAGGCATGTGTCACCATGTCTGGCTGAGGCAGGAGTTATTTTGAGTTTAAGACCAGCCTAGACTACATAGTGAGACTCAAAACAATCAAGCAAACAACAACAAAAACCAAAAAGCCATCACAAATGTACACATTTATCTGTACAGAGGATGTTCATTATAACATGTGTAATAAGAAATTAATATGTTCAAAAATAGAGAAATTATTAAACAAATTATGATATAACAGAGAGAATACCATGCACCATTAATGACCACACATGAGAACAATAAGAACTATTATTATTTTTGGGATATTACTGACTTTTAAAATTTTTATTAGTACATGTTTGCAGTACATAATGATTACATTCATTATGGGGAGTTGGTACATGTACATAGCACATCTTTTTTTCATTCCCATCCCTCACCTCCCTCCACTCTTGGTCTTCTTTCCTTTTGCAAAAGATCTATTTCTCTACTTCCTCTTATCTATCTTTTACTTTGCTCTTTAATTATTTATACTTTGGGTTTCTCATATAACAAATCATGCAATACTGAATTTTGTGTGTCTGATTAACATTACGGCCTCAGGGTCCATCCATTTTCCCACAAATGACTCAAGTTTATCCTTCTTTGTGGCAGAATAGTACCCCATTGTATAAAAATACTATACTTTATCCATTGATAGACATATAGGCTGCTTCCAAGATTTATCTATTATGAATTGTGCTGCTATAAACATGAGTATGTATGTATTACTGTAAAATGATGTCTTTAACTCTTTTGGAGAATACTAACACATAGAAAAGATTTACAATATATTAAATGGAAAAGTGAAGTAAGAAACTAATTATAAAAATAGGGACAAGTGACTACATGCAGGTGTGTATCATATTATGTGTTTTCAAAGAAAAAAAAAAAAGACTAGAAAGCAACAAACCCAAAATAATAATGTGTATTATATTCTGGTAGTAAGAATATGGGTAACCTAAAATTTCTTATTTGTACTTTTGCAAATGTTTCAAATTTATCTCCGATGAACTTGTATTACTTGCACAAGAAAATGTCATTATAATTTATGTGAAAGGTATACATTACTTACTTTAATAGCAATGTTAATAGAAACTTCCTGAATATTAGCAAGTGGTGGGTAAAGTCTCCCTTGGGCTAACTCTTCATTTGTCAGTTGACTTGTCAGTGCCTGAAAAGAAAACCAACATTTTACTTTTGTTCGTTTAAATAACAGAAGGATTTAGTGAAATGGAAAAGACATTGGGGAAACCAAAAAATATAGGTAACAAAGAAATAGCCAGGCTTAAAGACTTATTTATATATTCTATTTAATACATACAAAGCTTGGCATAATTACATAGCTACTCAGAAATTAAACATCAGTGTTTTTTATTAATATTAGTTCTTCAAAACTCCTATTGCAAAGTCTGGAGCTCTAACAAACCAGCACTCCAAATGATACCAGTACTTGTTTATTAAAAACATGGAAGGAGGGCTGGGGATTTAGCTCTGGCACTGCACCTGCCTCGCAAGCGCAAGGTCCTGAGTTTGATCCCCGGTACCAAAAAAAAAAAAAAAGAAAGGAGTTATGTTTTATCTATGCTGTCACAATGCTACCTTCATATACAATATACACATATTTACACACATAAATAAGATACAGATACAGTTTAAATTATAAATATGATAGGATTCATAGCTTATAATCAAACATTTAAAAAGTCATGATTTAAAAAATTAATATAATGCAAAAGTAGATAGGCAAATCAAAAAGTACTGGATGGGTAACTTCTTTTTCATTAATAAGACAGATTTAACCCATTCTGTCTGCTTTTAAAATCTATCTATCTTTATAAAATAAATATTTAAAACATTTACCTTTGCAGCTTCAAGGAAAACATTGTCACTGATATGTCGGGTGTGACAGAGAATAACTGCTAAAGCCACACCTAGAAAACATTTTAAATAGTTTATTTACTAAGATGACTTTTTAAATTATGAAAGGAACTAAATTCCTAATCTGAGACTAATAAATAGTAACCCCTATTCCAAACAGTCTCCTAGAAGAAAGCAAAAATCTGAGTTAAATCAAATAATCCTTATTAACTTATTCATTAAAGAAACAATTTTAGAAACAAGTGGTTTTTCTCAATTCAGCTTTTATATTTATAAAAAATACAAATGCACACAATTTATCAACCCTTGTTATGAAAAACATCAGACCTCTATCCCTTTACTTCTTGCTCAAAAGAGGCAACTGCTTTCAATTATTTTAGCTGGTTATTTTAATATTTCTGTCACTTTTTTTTTTTTTGGTACTGGGGATCGAACTTGGAACCTTGTGCTTGTGAGTCAGGCAGTGGAACCACTGAGCTAAATCCCCGGCCCTATTTCTGTCACTTTTAACTCACATATTTCTTCTAATATTTGAGTTTTAGCACTCATTGATTCCTTCTTGTGGGAAATAACTTACTTAGCTCTCTCTTATACTTCCAGCCTTCTCTGTTCTTCCCAATACAGTACAGTGAGAGCATTATTTTGGTTCAATCAACATTGAATGCTTATGACTTTGTAGGTACTATTTATAACCGAGCCATGTATTAACACTGTAATGTAATTACTTTTCTACATAACTTCCCGTTTTCCCTGTTTTATTATCCTGTTTTTTTTACTTTGATTTTTTTTAGTACTTAACATTACTTCATCCTAGAACATTCTCTCATTATCTAAATCTTTTTCCATTCTGGTACCTCTTGTATTCTCTAATTTTATCCTTTAGTGTAAACCTCTGCTGAAGGTCCTGCCTGGTCAGATTGTTCTCCACTCCAGATGTGGAGCAGTCATCCTGGAAATCCTGTTAACAGCATGGGGATTGTTATGGTTTATATCTAGATGTTCCCTCAAAGCTTCACACACTCATAGGTGGAGCTTTTGGGAGGTGACTGGATCATGGGTTTTATACTGGATTATGGGTATGTGACACTGGATTAGTCCACTGGTGGCTTTGAGGGGTGAAGCCTGATGGGAAGAGGTGGGTCACTGGGAGTATGGCCTAGAAGTATGCATCTTTTCTCCTCCCATGACCCCTCACTGCTTCCTGCCTGTCATGCCAACTGTCTATGAACTGAAACCTCTTGAAACTGTGAGCCAAAATAAATCTCTCCACTTTTAACTTGTAGTTGTCAGGTATTTTGTTTCAGGAATGAGAAAGTAACTAAGACAGAGACTCTCCTTCTTTTTCAGTCCTTTTCCTAAGTCCCATGTCTTCCTAGTTTTTTGTTACTCTCTCTCTGGTGGGCACATTTTCCTGTGGTTTTCTAAAAAACAGTGCATGTAAAATATATTTTCTTGAAACCCTGTATTTCTAAGATGTGTTTACATCTTTCTACTTATGCGATAGTCTGTCTGGGTTTGGAATTCTAGTCTGGAAATAATTTTCCTCCAGAATGGTGAGTTACCATTCCAACACATCCTAGCTTGTGGTACTGGTGACAGACAAGTCTAGTAACAATCTGATCCCATGCCCTTTTTAGGTGATTGTTTTTTGTTTCACTTCAGGCAGCAGGTAGATCTTTGTTTTTTACCTGATATCCAGAGATTTCATAATGTTGTGCCTTGAGGTGCACACTTTTACCCATCATGTTTGACATTTAGTAGTGAACCTTTCCTACTGGAATACCTGAATCTTTCCCTTTTTAGAAATGTTTGTAAAGTCTTTGATGATACCTTTCCCCCATTTTTCTGTTCTTTTGTCCTGAAATTTTTATTTTCTGATATTGTATCTCCTAGACTAGTCCTCTTTCTTTGTTTTCCATCTCCCATCCTTTGCTCTATTTCCTCAACTTTCTTCTGTTTCTGCTATAAAACTTCATTTTTTATTTTGTTTTTTTGTTTTTTGTTACCAGAGATCAAACTCTGGACCTTGCACTTGCGAGGCAGGTGGCGGAATCACTTAGCTAAATCCTTGGCAAAACTTCATTTTTTAAACTTTTCATTTTTAAAAGCTTGTTTTATTTTCTAACTTTTAAAAAAGTTAAAAAACAAAATTTTGTCTGTTTTGGAATGTAATAATATTTTGTCTCAATGATAATATTGATAATTTTGGTTTCTTTTATGAAATCGATCTTTCTTTTAAGAGACTTTCCTTAGATGACTAGTGGTCCGAGCATTTTTTGGGTTTTTTTTCTTTTGAGACACGGTCTTACTATGCAGTTCAGGCTGGCCTTGAATTCACTATGTAGCCCAGGATGGCCTCAAACTTGCGGTGATCCTCCTGCCTCAGCCTGAAGTGCAGGAATTACAGGTATGAACCACCATGCCCAGCAAGAACTTTTGATATTTAAAGTTATGAGGCATAAATAAATTAATTAATAAAAATCTAGAAAGGTTGGTAGCTATGAGCACAAGGGCTCATCTACTCAGAGCATCATCACAGAATGACCTGGCTTTCTTTCATCTTACTACTTCTGGCACCTCTGTTATCAAAGGTATGTCTAGTCTCTCACTGTCCAGACATTTTCTGTTCTATTCAAAGAGTATCCTACCATCATTGGCCAAAGATGAGAAGGGTGATCACCTGATTGCCCAGGTATTAGAACAGGATTACCTGAATCCAGCCTGCCTTCCCCTTCCTCCCCACCACATTTATTCATTTATCTGCCTGTCTTTATTATGTATTTTAAATAGTATATAAGCATATGTTTGGGACTAAATGTTCTGTCTTTGGCCTATTCTATGTTCCTTTTTTTCTTTCTTGCATTTTGTGTTTTTAATCATTTCATTTTATCCCCTAATATTCATTTCAGGAATTGAAAGTTTTTGTAGTATTCTAATGATTATCCTGAAATTTATAGCATATATCCTTTGCTTATCAAAACTCTACATTAATTTTTAACTTATCTTTCTAGTGGACAACACAGTCTTTAATAACAATTTAATTCTATTTAATGGAAAGCACTGTTGTGCATTTTATCTCTATATTTTTCAAAAAGCAGTAACATTATTGTTTGGCTCTCAATAAACAACACTCCTTTTGTTTTATTCACAACTTATTTTACTCTTCATTCCTTCCTACATCCGAGTTTCTATCTGGAAATATTTTCTATTTGCCTAAAAAATAAGATCTCCTTTTCTCTCATACGAGTCTACAGGTGGTAAATTCTGTTTTCTGAAGATGTGTTCATCTTGCCTTCATTCTTGAAAGATACTTTCACTGTATTAGGAATTCTAGGTTGGTGAGTATTTTCTGTAAGCAACATGCAGCATAAATAGATCATCTCACTGTTTTTTGGCACCTACTACTGTTGTTGTGGAGTCAGATGTCAGTCTAACAACTGCTCCTTTGAAAGAGATGTTTTTGCTCTGGCTGCATTCATTTTTTCTCTTTATTGTGATTGTCTGAGGCCTTCAATGAAGTTCCTAGGTATGCATATCTTTTTATCAGTCCTGTATAGGTTTCGGCAAGCTCCTTGAATACTGGTTGTCATTTACCATGTCTAAGAAATTATCATCCATAAACCCTGCAAATGTGGTCTCTCCTTTATTCTTGCTCTCATTTTCTTCTGGGACTTCAATGAAAACTGTGTCAAGTAAAGACATGTCTCTTGCCTGTTTTCCTGTATTAGTCTTTCTGTCTCTATGCTTCATTTTGTATTATTTCTTCTGAAATATTTTCCCAGTAATTCTTTCAGTCTAATTTGTTACAAGACTCATTTACTCTATTCTTGATCTAGATTACCTTAATTTAAATTTTATAATTCTAGAATTTACTGGTTTTTGGTTGAAGGTTGTCTTTTATCTCTGTAAGCATAATAAGTATATGTATTTCATAGTACTTATCTTACATATATTTTTAGCGTGTCTTTTTCTGGCAGTTTCTGCTGACTTTGGCTTCTGTTGTCATGTGTCTTTATGTGTTTCATTATTATCATTATCAATATTATTACTGCAGTACTAAGGACTGAATCCAGGGAGTGTTGAGCTCCATCTCCAGCCCTCTTTGAGACAGGGTCTTGCTAAGTTGTCGAGGGCTGACCTCAAACTTGTGATCCTCTTGCCTTAGTCTCTCAAGTAGCTGGGATTTCAGTTTTGTGCCACCACACCTGGCCTCTTTTATTTTCTATTATTATTTTTTTTAAACAGGGGTTTTATTTGCAAATCTCTTTATAATAATAATTTGAGGACTAAGTGTTATTTCAGAGAAGATTTCCGTTTGCTTCTGCCAGGCACACAGTCTAGAACAAAAACTTAAGGTTTCCATGATCATCTACTGCTGCTGTAAACCTACTTCCATTCCATTGTACAGTCCTTCAGGGTTTCAGCCCAGGATGGGAGTTACTAGATTCCTTTTCAAATCCTGGCTCCACTCTCTGAGCTCTTGTTCTCCCCCCAGTCTTGATCCAGAATTTTGCAGTGTTTTTTAGCCCTCTGATCTTTTACAGGTCATTTGCTTTGTTTTAAAATTCCATCCAGTTGTTATAGTAGCTGGACTGGTAATTCCAACATATCAGGATGTTAAGTTTTTAATTGCTTTATGTACATCCAATCCTCCTGTTTGTAGGCCCATTTTTACCTCCAATGCCAGATCATTTTTTATGTCAGTGTTTATAGTGTAACTTTTAATAAGAAAATTATTACTTTAAAATGCTGCATAAAAGTAATCAAGTGTCAAATTCTTTAATAGTAAAACATGACTTTTAAAATGGCTTTACTGGGGCTAGGTATGTAGTTCAGTGGTGCTGCACCTGCGAGGCAAGCACAAGGTTCTGAGTTCGATCCCCAGTACGGGGGGTGGGGGGAGAGAAAAGAAAAAATAAAAATGGCTTTAGCAGTATTAGCAAATAAGTATATTCTTCCATGCCCTCATGCTTTTATGCCACAGAAATACTACTTGATAGAAGAGGTTCAATTTGAACATTGCCAAGTTCTAGAAAGAAATTATCAATGATAAGAGAGTTTCTATTATAAATGCTAAGACTCAAAAGACAAATACTACTACACAGGGGAATAGAAGAACATTATATGCAAACCACTAGGCTTTTCACAAGTTAATACCTTCTTTAATTTGACAACAGGAGTAACATGCTTCCCTGATGTTGACCTATATATGCTATGTATCTCCTGGGCCTATCTTAATTAGAGCCTTCTGATAGCTATTCAAGGGAAAGACCCACAAAGAAAAAGGAAACATGAATGCAAAGGAATTCATGCAAAATCCCTATTTTACTCAATATATTTCTTTAAAATAAATGGACAATGGAAGATCACTGGAAATTTGTAAAAAAAACCAACAACAACAAAAAACCATACTAAGGAAGAAATAGCTCCAGAGAGCAGCTATTAAAAAAGAATTCTAGAGTAAGAAAAAGATATTGTGAATAAAAAATAAACTGCTGAACAGACTGAACTGATATTATACTTTTACAGAATCTCCTTTGTTAATCTCCTTCAGTGTGATTCCAGTATTATGGTTATGTTTTAAAAATCAGAAGTCAGGTCGGGTGGCGCATGCCTGTTAATCCCAGAATTCTAGGAGGCTGAGGCAGGATGGCAAATTTCAGTGGCCCAGCCTGGACCACTTAGTGAGACTGTCTCAAAAAAATTTTAAAAGGGCTGGGGAAGGTCTTGGCTTCAATCCCCACTACTACTAAACAAACTAACTTAATTTTTCAGATACATACTGAAGTAGTTATGAATGGAATTATAAGATGTTACTGATTTGTTTTAAAAAGACTCTGCAAGCTGGGCATGGTAGCACACACCTGTAATCCTAGCATTTGGGAGGATGAGACAGGAGGATTGCTGCGCGTTTATAGCCAGCCTAGATTACATAGTGAATTCAACCCCAATCTGAAATAAATAATGAGACTGTCTCAAAAAAACCGAACCCAAAACCCAAAACAACAAAAAACCCCCACTGCAAGTGCCAAACAAAAGAATACACAATTGAAGAAATACCAGAGAAGCTTACCATTTTGTAGAATAAAAAAGGCACATGTGAAAATGTGAAATAAAATTTAGAGGACAGAGCAGAAGGATTAAAAAAATTGAAAAGATGTTTTTATAGTGAAATGGCTCATTCATAGGCATGCAAGATAAATGCAAACAAATCCAAACCTAGATGCATCCTATTAATCGTTCAGAAATCTAGGGAGATGAATATTAAAGACAGAAAATAACTAGTATGTAAAGGAATGCACCTCCCTGACTATAGATTTCTCACCTATAACAATGACCTTAACTAAAAGAGAAGTCTTCAAAGATCTGATAATGACTTTGACTTTAAAAATCTTTACACAGGCTGGGTATTTAGCTCAGTGGTTCCGGCGCCTGTCTCAAAAGCGCAAGGACCTGAGTTCGATCCCTGGTACCAAAAAAAAAAAAATCTTTACCCAGCCAAACTATCAAGTAAGAGGACAAAATAGACATTTTCACATTTGTAAGAACTTGAGAAGTTTTCATACATTCTTTATGGCAAAAAAAGGGAAAAGAACCAACAACAGCAAACTCAACTTATTCAGAAATACATTCCAAAAATACAAGAGAGAGAAAGAGCAAGCAGAATACTGCACTTCTGTAAGAGAGAGAGGTTGGGCAACAAGAGAACTTGCTACAGTTTGAGATCAAGAAGAAATGAATGCTGGCATTCTAGAAATTAAAGGGGCATTCACGATACTTGAAAGATTTTATGTTGTTTCAAAAATTCAGTGATACAGTAGAACTCTTGAAGACTGGCATAGGAAAAGACTTTATGAACAAAACCTCAGTAGCATGGGAACTAGCACAAAGAATCAACAACTGGGATCTCATCTTATTAAAAAGCTTCTGCACTGTAAGAGAAACCACCAACAGAGTTAAAAGACAACCTACAATGTGGGAAATAAATTTTAGCAGCTGTATCTCAGACAAAGTTCTACTATCTAGAATATATAAAGAATTGAAAAAAATCAGACCTCCCAAATTCAAAGATCCAATTCAAAAATGGGCATCTGAAATGAACAGACATTTCTCAGACACAGAAGTAAAAACAGCAAATAAATATACGAAAAAATGTTCAACATCACTGGTCATTCGAGAGATGCAGATGAAAACACTGAGATTCCACTTCACCCCAGGAAGAATGGCTGCTATCAAGAAATCAACCAATAACAAATGCTGGTGGGGGTGTGGGGAGAAAGGAACCCCTCTCCATTGTTGGTGGGAGTCCAGACTCGTGCAACCACTGTGGAAATCAGTATGGAGACACCTCAAAGAACTAGGGCTAGAGGTCCATTTGACCCAGCTATTCCCCTGCTGAGTATCTTCCCCAAAGAATGAAAAGAATCATACCACAGTGATATATGTGCACCCATGTTTATAGCGGCACAATTTGTAATAGCTAAAGTTTGGAAACACCCCAAGTGCCCATCAACTGGAAACTGGATAAAGATGATGTTTTTTTTTTATGAAATGGAGTACTACTCAGCCATAAAGAATGAGAAACTAGAGACATTTATAGCTAAATGGATGCATATTGAGGCCATACTCTGAAGTGAAATAAATAGGACACACATGTGTAAATACCGAATAGTTTCTCTAGTGTAAGAAACTGAAAGTGTGAATAAGGATTAAAATGATTAAAACGAGTAATTGAAGGCCGGGGATTTAGCTCAGTGGTTTTGCCGCCTGCTGCACAAGTGCAAGGACCCGAGTTTGATCCCTGGTACCAAAAAACAAAAACAAAAACGAGTAATTGATAATTTGAAACAGGAAAAGGTCCAAAGGTGTAGGGGTGGTGGGAGGGGAAGGGGAAAGTAAAGAAGGGAAAGGAAAAATTATGAGAAAAGAAAAAAAATGGAAACAAAGTCTATGTAAATAGGGAAGGATGGAGGGGGTGAAGGGTGCATAGGTAATGGGGGAAAAAATAAGAACTAAGATACATCATGTACAGGTACAAGCACCCAATGATAAGTGTAAATGTATTATATACCTAAAATGTACCAATAAAAGAATTTAAAAAAATTCAGTGATACAGAACTGCAAAATCTAGAATATTTATCAAATCACATTCTAGCTGAATAACATTTACATAATCATGGATTTTTCTAAGGGTTTTGAATATTCAGAATCAATTCGTAGACAAAGCATGGAAGACATCTAAACACAATGTAAATGTCAAAAAATTCTCTTCAATGTAGAAATATTAACTAACCAAAATTGAAAGGTAGAGTAAGATAAGAAAGCAAAGCCTGAAATTCTTTTCATTTTTCCTTTGGCAAGTTAATAAAAACTTTAAAAATGCTGATAAAAGCTCTTTATGTTACATACATACTAAATATATACATACTACAGTACTGAGTAGTATACATATGCATACTATAGTACTGAGGAGAACTAAAAATAGTTAAGACAAATTGAGTGGGAGAGGGAGAAAAGTATCAAAAGGCATGTGTGCACAATGACTTACATGTCATAGTGGGAAGTTTACATCTATGGCTGAGGTAGAAGAATCACAATAAAAGAATATACTGGGCAGGATAGTAACCACCAGAAAAAAGAACAAACCACATATCTGAGAAGTGTCCTAAGGAGGAACCAAAGAGAGGTACAGGGAGCTAAACAGTTCACCATTTTGTTCTTTTGCATTTTTATGAACTGCGTACTATATTTCTATAATAAAACAAGTTTAATTAATAGCATGAATAAATAAACTTTCATTGAAAACAGAGCAAGTTGTATTTGCTGAATTCCTTGAGTTTTCTGGTACATCCATACCAAAATTCTGTAAATAATGTTGGCTCATTTTAACCTTAAATTTCAAAGGATTCGATGAAATATTTTTATGTAATTATCGCTCTATAACATAAGTATGGTGACACTTACCAGGAAAAATATATACATTGTTTCCTTGACCTGGTGTGAAGACTCTCCCGTCTTGGAGTTTCACTGGCCCAAATGGACTGCCACTGGCAAACAAACACCTTCCCTGTCAGTGAAATGAAATCATCTTAATTTTGTTACTTTATGTAGATGAAGTAACTAAAGTGAATTTATACAAAATTAGGTCCTACACTAAATGGGACCAATATACTACCTGGTAACAATCCAGCATTCACTATATAACATAATCCTTTTCTCAAAATCTCTGAGTGAGGTTATGCATAGTATACTTTAAAATAAAGCTGAAAATGTCCACTATAAGCTATAAAAATCCTAATTCTTCTATTTCCTTTATAAAATTAAAAATGTAACTGGCCAATAAATATAATCCCAAATACAAAAGTCTGATGTAAACACCTGTGAATGAAGGAATAAATATTAATTTGCTACCATTTTCTTGTACATTTGCTATTTGGGCTCTGTAACAGGTGCCATACATATATAAACTCAGTAATTTAGCTCTCATGAAAACATTAGGATGTTATCATCATCTTCACTATTTTACAAAAAGTCAGAGTAAGGTTTTCATATTCTGAAGTACTTTTTCCCCACCAGCAACTGGGGATTGAACCCAGGGTCTTCACACTAACTACATTTCCCAGACCTTTTGTTTTATTTTTTATTTTGTGATAGTCTCACTAAATTGCCCAAACTGGAGTCAAACTTGCAATCCTCCACTTCAGCCTCCCAGAGTGCTGGAATTACAGGCATGTGCCACCACCTCTGATTTTCAAGTCCTTTTACAACATTTTATACAAATTTTTATAACTTCAAAGCCCATAGTCTTCCTATTATGGTACAACACCCCCCAGGAAGCAGCTTATAAAACAGGCATATGGTATAATCACACTCTTGTTCCAGAAAAACCTGGCATGTTGCCTTGTTAAAGAAAAGCCTCCATTTTTTTCAGTCATGTAGTTGTAGTACAATGCTGTATATAATGGCATGTAATAAATGTTATTGGCTCCTTCACTATTTCTAGGAGAACCAGATGTTCATGCAATTGAAAAGCACTGGAAATTCAACTTATAAAACAAAATCCTTTATATAGCAACCCCCCATTCCCTCCTTCCCCCAAAAAGAAAACAGTAGTGCAAAATCACCTGTCTTGGATTACTGGAGGAATGACTAAAAGAAGTCAAGTTATGTAGCAAATTGGGCGAGGTTACAGGATGATTTACAGAAAACTGAAATATCTCCAACACAGTAGGATAGACAAACTGCGATACCTGAACATTGAACACAATTAATTGTAAGTGTTTAGACTCTGCTTTGTTGTTTCTCAGATCTGAAAATGTATATATAGCAAGAGTAAAGATTATTCTTTATTGTAGATCCTAGGCATTAGGTAACATTCAAGAATCTTGACCTCTGAGCAAATTGAAGGTCTACAAAGTATAATTATTATTTTAGCAATACAAGCTTTCAATTTCAAAATGCGAAGTTCCAATGTGGATACAAATTAACTATCCTAATAGTAGCCCACTGACTATTTTGGTTACTCTACAGTTATTATCATTCTCTACCTGTGGCAAAAAATTTTTGTTTCTTTGAAGATTATGGTTGGTTCATGGCTAAGGTCATACATATTACTACAACCATACATATAATAAAATGTATTATTTTGTGGCATCATTAATTTTAATACCCTTATTAAGTGGACTATAGAATATAGCACTTTACGGGGGAAAATGTTACATCTTTAAGACATTAGTAAGTCTGGAGATTCAGAAAGATCTTCACAAAGATCAGGTATGGTAGCACATGCCTATAAATCACAGCACTGTGGGAGGTTGAGATGGGAAGATTCCCAAGTTTAGCCCAGCCTGGCAACTTAATAGTGAGACCCTGTCAAAATAAAAAAGGTCTTGGTATTTCAAAGCAAAGGCCTCGGGTCTGGTCCCCACTACAAAGACAAAAAAAGGGGGGAAGATCGACCTTGGGAACCTACTCCAGGATGGCACGATCCTACAGCAGTCTATCTACTTCAGGTCATCTTCATTTTCGCCCACAATCAATATGGAGCTTAAACACAGCCAGATCTTAATGATAATAACATTCTCATTATGAAGTCCAAGCTGGCCTATTTGAAGAATCTGCCATTAAAATGTGGAGACTTTTTAAAAGACAAGTATTTTTCTCACTGTGCAGCAGAGGGTATAAGAGTAACATGAAGATATCTCTCCAGTGAAAAAAGAATCTAAAAATTTAAGAGGTGACTGTAACCAGACAAAAATTTATGCCATTATTTTATGTAACACTAAGAAGGAATTTAAACTATGACTCAATCTTTCTTACTCTGTGAGAGCATGATTTCAAAGTTAGTAAAAACTGTGAAAAAATGTGTATCTTTAAACTGATGAAATACAATATATAAAAGCAGTCTCCTTGAGGAGTTCTTGCTCATTCCAATAATGTATTTTACTTCAATATTAATTCAAACAAATAAAATTCTTAGCCAGGTGTAGTGGTGCGTGCCTGTAATCCCAATACTCTGGGAGGCTAAAGCAGGAGGACTGTAAGCTCAAGCCCAGCCTGGGCAATTTAGCAAAACCTTGACTCAAAAATAAAATGTAGCTCAGTATGAAGCCCTGGTTGAACCCCCAATACTACAAAAACAAAAACCAACAATAAAAAAAAAGCCGAACTTAAATGTTGGAGGAGTCTTACAGAGACAGACATACTACTACTGCTCAAAACATCCAAATTTTTTATATTTTGGACATGATAAAGCCTCTGTTACGTTGCATATATGTAGTCACTGGGGAATGTTAAAGTTTAATTTCTGGGGCAACAGCCATTAGTTTTATATAAAGCCTAATGGAAATGATAACAATAAAGTTAAAAGTAATACCATATGTTAATAAAAAGTACACTAATGAGATTGACTTTTAAAATATCTTTATGATGATTTGGTGAATCATTTTAGCAGGATTTTAATAATTATGGGTTTCAATAATTATTTCATCTATTGGAAATCAATAGTCAGAGCATTTATTTTGACTAAGAGAATAGCAATACAAAGGAGTTGAAAGAACATACAATGGAACTCAATTTTCTCCGCAATTCTGGTCACAAACCAAACTCAACAAGAAATGAATCAAATTTCCCCATAAAGTCAACATTGAACCTAACCTCTGAATTTGATTCAGTTCTCTTCCAATTGGGTTTGTGATCAGAATCAAGTTCGTGAAACAAGATACTACTTTACATGTCAACATAAGACCTTGGACAATGAGAAGAAAAAGCTAAATACATGAAGTATATGAATATTAAGTACAGAAAGTTCTGAGAGAAGTGTGCTTTAGCAATGATTTCCTAGATTGTTTCATATCAATTTTCCTTCTGGTTAGAATAAAAAGTACCAGACAAAATAAATCTTAAAAACATTTTTAAAGAGGCCAAGCGCTACCAAGATAGTGCGAGTCTGGTGTTAAGAGGCAGCAGAAGGAAGGTTCTCAAGGCTCAAAAGAATATGAAAACAAGATATGTGAGCCCAGCATTTGATAAGTTTTCTCTTCAAAGTGACTGCTGATTTCAAAGGCAAAAGCTGTGACTGAGACCCTGAGCAGTAAAGCTACCATGAGGAAGTCTCATAATGACATAGAAAAGCTCAAGTTAAGGGACCACTGAAGATGAAGGTTGCTGGTAAATCCCTCAGGGTTTCTGGTTCATACTCAGGGGAGTACATATCAGGAGAAAGCACAAACTGTGAACAGACTATGCCTCACCTGGACTGCATCTTGACTGCATTTTGATGGGCTGCCCTACCCTAACAGCCACTAGAGGAGAAGGAGAGCCCCTCTGGAGAAAGATAATGTCACCTACAGACTCAAATTATTGTCACCACCCTTTATCCATACTATCCAACACTCAGCCAAAAAACAAAAACTAGGCTTATCAAAGGATAAGACCTGATTACCAAGAGAAAAAAAAATGAACTAACAGTGCTATTATAATCAGAACCTTTATAATTCATATTTTTAAGAAATTAGAAGAAATGACAAGAGAAAACTTCATCACAGCTGCAAGCTATACGAAATGGTCAAGTAAGTTTTTAAAAACTTTATGCCAGGGATTTAGCTCAGTGGTTCCGCTGCCTTCCTCACAAGAGGAATGTCCTGAGTTCGATCCCCGGTACCAAAAAAAAAAAAAAACTTTAAAAATTTGTGAGTTGGGCCGGGGATTTAGCTTAGTGGTTTCGCCGCCTGCTGCGCAAGCGCAAAGACCCGAGTTCGATCCCCAGTACCAAAAAAAAAAAAAAATTTGTGAGTTATGGAGAGTATGTAATCATGTATTTAAAAGAATCTTGCTGGGGATTTAGCTCAGTGGTTTCGCTGCCTGCTGTGCAAGCGCAAGGACCCAAGTTCGATCCCCAGTACCAAAAAATAAAAATAAAAAATAAAAGAATCTTTTTAGCTTCTGAGAGATAATATATTTATAACTGATACCTAAGATCTTCAAAATGATTTAGGATCGTACAAAGAAAGAACAAGATTAGCAATAAGCTTATTTTTGAAAATAGGTATTAATGTAATAGACTTCTGTATACATTTGAAATTTTTCATAACACTTTTTTCTTTGAGACAAGGTTTATTTTGCCCAGGCTGGTGCGATCTCCTCCTTACTACATGACACTGTGCCTGGGTCAAAACATTTTTTTTTCTTTTTTATTGTTCTTATATCTTTGAAACACATAATAATTATATTCATCCTGGGGAACTGGTACCTATACATATACTTTTTAAAAAATGGGGTGGAGACAAAAACTTTAGTACACATTACTTTATTCTCAAGGGTATAACCTAAAAATTATAACTGCTGGATATCACTGAAAATGTGCTTTTAAAAATCATTTTCTAGATATAGTAGAATAAGTAATTTAGAGAATTATTTGAACTTCTCCCTACTTCCTATTTATCTATCTTCTATTTTGCTCTTTGTATATATATATTTTTTCATGTAAGAGAAAGCTCATGTGATATTTAAGCTTGTGTGTCTGACTTATATTACTTAACATTATGTTCTCAAGTTGCATCCACTTACCTATGAAATGCTAATACATTTCATTATATGACTAGTTTCTCTTAGTTCATTGAAAAGAAAGTTTTGTGCTAGTATGTTTGTTTCTTCTTTGTAAGCAAGTCTTTTCTGTCTTTGAGTAACTACTTTAACAATGATACATAGTGTATTAACTATTGCTATTATCTTATTTTTATTTTTTCATAAAATAAAAAATTTTAAATATAGTTTTTAATAAATAATAAAAATTACTTTCTAGGGAATTAGGGATTGTTATGGTTTTCACTAGGTGCCTCCCAAGAGTGTCTGTCATATGCTCACACACAGATAGGGCTTTTGTAAGACTGAATCATGGGATGATATATAGCTTACTTGCTGTTAGGAGGTGGGCTGTGGTTGAAGGAGGTAGAAGCATAATCTGCAAGGGCATATCTTCCTCTCCAGCTCCTCTCTTATCTATCTCTGCTTCTTGGCCACCATAACATGCACAGTTTTCCTCTGCCAGGCCCTTCCACTATGCCTTCCTGCCTTGGAGCCAGCCAACTATGCACTAAAACTGTGAGCCAAAATAAACCTCTCCTCCTTTATGTTGTGAATGTCAGGTGTTTTGTCCCAGCAATGAGAAAGTGACTAAGACAGGGATGTAGGTCAGTGGTAGATCTCTTTTCGTAAGCCTGCAAGCCCTATGGTTGATCCCAAACACTGCAAACAAATTCTTAGAGCTACTTACATATCAAGAAATTATAAGAATGCAGAAAGGGATACAAATATATCCCTAGAGAACACTAGGGGGGAAAAACAACTTTAATGATAGACAAGCAGGCACTTGTAATTGGAATATAATCTAGCAACAGGGTTAAAAAATCTGAAAACACCAACTCTCAAACAATCTAGATGAAAGTAAAAATTTGTTGCAGGCAGCAGTCAATTATAACTCAAAAAAAGAAAAAGGAAAAAAAAGGACTTGTCATAAGAAGTGAAGGAAAGAAAGTAGAATTTATAAGCTAGTTATTTCTATAACATGTAACTTAAGTCTATCATTAAACTAAGAAATTATTAAAAGACTCCAAATGAAATTCTACAAATGAAAACTATACAGTAACTAAAATTAAGAACGTAACACATAAGCACAGTTGGGAAGAGAATGTTAAAAGTTGAAAGGCCAAAGAAAATCATCAGACTGAAATATAGCAAACAGGATGATATATACAGAAAACAGTACAAGAGATATTCAAGATGTTAAAAAAAAAAGTCCGACCATACAAATTGGAGTCCTACAGGGAATATGGCCAAAGCAGAGATATTAAGGCAATATTTTTCCAAAACAGAGAAAATCAAACAAAAAACCCGACATCAAGCCTCAGGTGCACTATAATCTCCAGGTGGAATAAATGCTAAGAAAAACATATGCAGGTCTATTGTAATAAAACTGCTCAAAATCTAATACACAGCCAGGTATGGTGGCGCACACCTATAATCCCAGCACTCAAGAGACTGAGGCAAGAGGATCACAGAGAGTTTGAGGCCAGCCCAAGTTACATAGTGAATTCAAGGCCAGTCTGAATTACACATCAAGACCCTGTCTCTAAAAACCAAACCAAACAAAACACTAACACTGATGTTATCAAAAGGAAAACAAGTCAGAAAACATAAATTAGTATCTTCAAAGTGTTGAAATAAAGTATCTACCAACTTTTATTTCTATGCAGAGTGAAAATATCCTTCAAAGGCAAAATAAAGACATTATCAAGTGAATTATCAGGCCCACATTCAAGAAAGGGAGTTCTTCTGGAAGGAGGAAAATTATCTGTATAGAAGCACAGTCATGAAGGAAGGAAGGAAGGAAGGAAGGAAGAAAAAACTAAAATGTAGGTAAATTTGAGTGAATAATAATGCCTTTCTGGTTTAAAGTTTAGAGAAATAACAACAGTATAAAAAGAATGATGGCATTAAAAAGGAGTTATAAGGTAACTGCTTTCCAGAACTGATTTAAGTAATTTACACCAGACTGTGATGACCCATTGATGCATGCTATCTCTACTAAAACCACTAAAAGAATTGTGCAAGAATATTTAAGCCAGGGATGGTGGCACATGCCTATAATTCCAACACACAGGAGGCTGATGCAGGGGGATCTCAAGTTCAAGGCCAGCCTAGGCTATATAGCACATTCAAAGCCAGCCTGGATTACACAGCCAGACCTTATCATAAAACAAAAACCAGACACACACAAAGTGAAAAACAAAAAAGAATATGTAATGAGCAGAGTGAAAACAATTCATATAATGATTACTGATTAATACCTCTGTAAGTGTGTATGCTTCTTCAGGTGTGCACTCAGCCTTTGCTGTTGGATTACTTAATGCAAATATTATAGGCCTTTCATTGATACTGGCCATGGATTTGATTACCTCAGGAGTAAAAAGCCGGCCAGCACCTGCAACTCCTGCAATAATACAAAAGGGGAAAAAAGCAACTTCAGCATAGGTATAATAAAGTAACTCTTATCAACAGCACATCTACAATAGGATTACCATAAAAAACTACAGGTCATCTCTCATTACAAAGACAGACTCTGCACTCCTGAGAGAATGCTGAAGGAACATAATCTCAACTGTGAAAAGTAAAATCATAAAAGGCTGAGAATTTTCACTTAAATATTTATTATTACACACAGTAAATTACAGGAGATTAAAACAAATAATAGGACAAGACTATCACCACCATTCTGAGACAAAAGTTGCTACAACATGAGTGAATCTTCAGGACACTGAGCAGGTAAAATATGCCAGTGACAGGCAAATAATGCACGACCACTTATATGAAGCACCTACAGTAGTCAGATTCATAAAGATATAAAGTAGAATGTGGTTGCTAAGGACCAGGGAAATGTGGAATTACTGTTTAATGGGTACAGAGTTTCACAAGATAAAGAGAGTTCTGAAGACTGGTTGCACGGCAATGGAATGTACTTAAAGGTATTGAACAATACACTTTAAAATGGTCAGGATGGCAAACTGTATTTTACAACTAAAAATCTTAAAAGAGAAAATGAAATGTTAATTTGTTAAAACATGGTACTTATTACAAAATTATAGGAATTCTGAAGAGAAAAAAAATCATGTTGGCTAAAATAACTTTTTGATACAATTGAGCTTATCTACATTGTTATTACGCCTCAGACACTATATTAGGCCATTATAATATAAAAATGAGTATAATGCAGGCATATTATAGTTGAGAAAAAACATAAACAGAAAATTATAAAGCCTTCACTAGATGCTATGAAAGAATCATGCAGGGCTATGGAAGCACAGAATGAAGAGGGACATGAGGGGATGTCAGGGATCTAGAGATAGAGGGGATGCCTTGGCTGAATACCCATCCCTGAAACATTTTCTATTTGTTTCTTTTCCCCTCTGGAGGTAGGCAGAATCAATGGATAGATTCTTAGGTTTCTATATGTAGTTTTGAGAGGAATGGACTAGAGAACTTTTCAGATTTCTTCTTACTATAAAATGCAGAAATTAGAAATGTAGAAATTTAAAACAGCCCTATTTTTCTTGGCCATAGGAACTTACTATTTGTGACTGCTTTATTACCTAACATTCTATGAGCTCCTACACGTAACTGACAAAATTATAAGACTGTAGATTCAAACTTGCAGCTACATAGGAAATCAAATTGCTCCTCTTTTAAAGACATTCTCTGCTGAGAACTTAGGGCTATGTTGGTGTAGTCTCATGTTAACTATGCAATACAAAACACATAGAAAGTTTTCAGTGGGCCAGGGATTTAGCTCAGTGGTTCTGGTGCCTGCCTCGCAAGCGCAAAGACCTGAGTTTGATCCCTGATACCAAAAAAAGAGAAAGTTTTCAGCTTTGTTACCAATGAAAATCTGACTACACTGGATTTTCCTGGTATGGGCTGTCAAATTACCTTGGTCTTTTTAAGATTTTGAGCCCAACAGTCATAACAATGCTAAAAGTAAAGCATGATAAAGGGCTAGACATGCATCCTACTCAAAAGGCTGGGTAGGAGGATCACTTGAGATAAAGAATTTGGGAGCAGCATGGGTAACATGGTGAGATTTTATTTAAAAAAAAAAGGAGGAAGAAGGGAAGAGAGAAAGGGAGGAAGAGAAGGTATCCTTTGGAAGACGAGAAAAAAAGAAAAGATAAAAGCAAAGCATGAACCATGATCAACTGCATAGCTTTTAGCAGTTAAGAGTAAAAGTAACATTTTTAACTGAATTTCCATACATGGTAACTAAAAAGCTATCACAAAAATATCATCAGTCAGCCTCTATATCCATAGGGTTCTGCATATGTGGATCCAATCAACTGCATACTGAAAATATTTGAAGAAAAAAATTTTATCTAGCTGACACAGTGGTCCAAGCCTGTAATCATAGCTACACAGAAACCTGAGGCAGGAGGATCATGAGTTCAAGCCCAGCCTGGGCAACTTAGTGAAACCCTGAATCAAAAAAACACAGAAACAGAAAAGCAAAGTAAAGAAATTCTGCATCTGTACTAAACATGTGCGGACTTTTTTTGGGGGGAGGGTCATTATTCCTTAAACAATAAATTGTAACAATTCTTTACATAGCATTTATATTGCATTGGCCATTGTAAATAATTAGAGATGATTTAAAATACAGTACACAGAGATGGAGGAATAACAGAGGGAGGAGAGGGGAAATGGAATAATAAGAACTAAGATATGTATATGTACCTACTCCCCACAATGAATGTAATCATTACGTACCACAAACATGTACTAATAAAAATTTTTTAAAGCCTACATATAATAAAACAACTAAAAAATATACAGGAGAATGTGCACAGACAATATACAAATACTAAAACATTTAATATAAGGGAGTTAAGTATTGCAGATTTTGGTATCTGTGGTGGATCCTGTAACTAGTCCCCCATGATACTGAGGGACAACTATAAATTCTAAAAGCTAAGTAACACATGTCAATTCATTTTTAGTAACCCTACATTACACGGTGGTTATGACTGACAACATACAATTAAGCAACAATTATTCATCAACAACTTTACTTACCAATTATAGCTGAAGGTTTAAGTATATTTACTGCATCTTCAAAAGTATTAGGTATGCTCTCTGGGGCCGAGTGTACAAATGGTTCCTGATGACTATCTATTTTAGCATCCCGACCCTGATATTTTAGATAAAATACAGTATTTTTTGATAAATGCATATTTAACATTAAGTGAAAAAACATTATTATGAGTTACATATTGTTTCTACAATGAAAACATCTTTTTATTTCTTATTTTCAACACGTATCTTCCAATTCTAACTTCATAATGCCCATAAATATAAAACATAAATCAAATCCAATTGTTCCCAAGAACTTATTTACTTAGGCTGGTTATGTAGCTCAGTGGTAGAGTGTGAGCACCAAAAACAACAACAAATCAAAAACAAAATTTAATTATTCTATAAAATCCTCCAATATGGCACAAAGGTCTACAATGTTTTTTATCAAGGTCAGATGAATTTTAGAATTGAAGATTTTTCATATTTTAGAAATATAATATAGTCATAAAGTATTATGAATCACCCCCCAGCAATGGGAACCCCCCTCAAGTAAACAAACTTATAAATAGTCACACCAAGTAAAAAGGTTAGGACCACAGTTTCTCATAGTTCAAGTCAGTTTTGCTACCAGATAAATTCAGATTAAGCAGATTTGTCACCAAATGAATTTCTAAAGAAAATGGGGATTTGAGAGCTTTTAAGATATTAGAACTGCAGACAGCCACCTAGGGTTTTTAATACCAGGAGCACAGAAACAAGAGGAAAGGGGAATTCTGTTTCATGATGACTAAATAAAACGTGCTCTCCTTCCTAAATCTCCAGTTAAAAAAAAAACATATGGGGCTGGGGATTTAGCTCAGTGGTTCTGCCGCCTGCCCTGCAAGCGCAAGGACCCAAGTTCAATCCCCGGTACCAAAAAACATAAAAATTCAATCTTTTGTAGTGCTGCAAAGCCAGAAGAGGCAACATTGACAGGTTAGAGCAATGAAGAATTTCTCAAAGATGTAAAGCAGACAAAAACATACTACATATAAAAACCAACCAGGCTGAGAAACCCATATTCTTATTCTGATAAAAGAAGACCTCCACCCAAAAGTGAAAAATTTCCATCAGAATTCCAAAATAAGCCCATGAAAGAATCAGCAGGAGCTAGAAAAGAATCACCCCATCATCACTTGGCTGAGAAGTTAGTGAAATACAACCTGAACAGATCTTGTTCCAAGAACAGGTTTCTTGTGCTTGCCCCATGACTATCAAAGCTCTCTAGTATGAGGGTTTAATGAAAACTGTTTCAAAACAGACACCAAAAGAGATTGGAAGCCTAAAGCCCACAGGTCAAGCTAACTGCATACCCTAAGAGAAATATATACTCAGAACCTGCAGGCAAACACATTCTCTCTTACGTTAAGGAAACTCATCATAGCTATCAACACTAGAGTCATTCTAGACTCACCATTACGATAAAGAATCACAAAACATTTGATGAAAACAAGCACTGCAAAAAAGAAGCACCATAGAAATATATATTCCCCAACAGCCTTCCAAAAATGTAATGTCTTATAATCCTTGCATTTCATATACTAACAAATATGGTAGTTAAAGCCTCCTTGGGCTCAGCAGCAGTTTAATGATTCAGAGCACAACTTTATATTCAGGGTTTTTTGGCTTAAATTCTACTTCCATCACTTATAAACTGCTGACTGTGGAGAAGTCCCTGAGCATTTGGAACTTTTCTTTCCCCAACTGTAAAACTCCATAGAAAAAAAATTCTACAAAAACCACAGAATTTGAGAAGACTAAAGGATAATAATTGAAAATCATGTCCTATTTTAAGATCAAATCATTAATATCTGGTACATGGCTATTGTTATTTTATTTTAAATTATGTATAATTTAAGCCTCAAGATTTTTCATTCATATACTTTAATTTTTCTTTTTTTGCTGTCATTTAATAGATTAGTGGTACTAATTAAGAAGAAAAGATTTTAGAACTGGAGCAAAGTACACTGAAATAGCCTGCTCCATAGATGTAAATAGTAAATAGCAAGTAACTGCTATGTAATTACACTAGGATATGTTCACACAAAAATATAATAGCACTGTACACTGGATAGACTGAAATATGAACCAGTTTATTCATATTTCAGTATCATACAGTATAAGATCTATGACATTAAGCTAATAAGAACAGTAACCAACGCAAAGGAAGGTGGGCAGGCCTGAAGGGTACAAAAATAATCTAAGAGAGCTCCTTATTACCTATAAATTGGTTTCAGGAATACAACCTTTTTGGGAGGGAGAGGGTCTACAGATTTTTTTAGATTGTGAGTTAAAGAATTTCTCCTCGAATATTAGATGTACTGCTAATAATATGAGTAGGACATTCTAAGTTCTTATTAAAAACTTAGTTTTAGGGCTGAAGTGTAGCTTAGTGGTAGAGTGCTCCCCTAGCATATAGGAGGCCCTGAGTTTGATCTCAAGCACCATATAACAAAACAAAACAAAAATCCCTTAGCTTTATAAAGGTTAACTATAATAATACATAACGGCGATTTTATCTCTTTAAGGAGCAAAAAGCAGCAAGAAAAAAACAGACTATGATTAAAGTATGAAGTAAGACGTTTAGTCTTAAATACCTTAAGTAATAAACCATACTTGTCAAACATCCAGATTTTCTTTTGTGCCTCTTCTTCTGAGAGGCCATTTTCTACCATAGACATAACTATAAGATTCGCAATTCCAAGGGCAGCCTGTCCAACAAAATACAAAATTGAAAAGTAAAGACTAGAGTACAATGAGATGTTTGAATTACTTTACTTATCAAGATTATCTAATGAGGAATATCTGGTTTATTTGTCCCTTACAAATAACACAAAACTTGATTCTTTGTGATATTAACATCTCTAAACATATTTTAAATTACCTATTTTATACCAAAAAATTCATACCCTCTACTTCAATAAAATTATAAGCTCATTAGCTCTTTTCATGAGCATCGACATTTTGTCCTACTTGCTATTTTTTTTTTTTTTTTTTTGGTACCAGGGATCGAACTTGGGTCCTTGCACTTGCAAGGCAGGCAGCAGAGCCACTGAGCTAAATTCCCAGCCCAAGAGAGCATTCTTTTTAAATTCTAAAGTTATAAGAGCTTACCTCTCCTGCTCCAAGAAATAAGATTTTGTGGTCTGAGATTGGTTTACTAATAACTTTTTGAGCTGCAAGAAGACCTGATAGAGCTACTGCAGCTGTTCCTATAAGAAAAACAAAGATTTTTAAAAATAAAAAAGGCACATAATAAATGTTTAGTAGGAATCAAAAATCTAAAGTTTCCTTTTTGCTTTACCTTGAATGTCATCATTGAAGGTACAATATTTTTCTTTATATTTTCTCAAGAACCTGAATGCATTATGATTTCCAAAGTCTTCAAACTGAATAAGTGTGTTCCGGCCATATCTAAAAACAGCAAAACCCATAATGGTTGTGTTGAAAATACCACTATGAGACAGCTTTCCTATCTAATATTCCTTACAACAGCATTTAAAAATACATAATGTAATGTATTATGTTAAAGGTCATCTAAAAATTTTCAGAGCCTGTGAAAGAACAGGCCCAAAACGTAGAGATCTGATACTTAAAAAAAAAACTCATGAGGTGCAATGCGGCAGCATAACGGGCCCATAAGATACCAAACAGTATAAACTATTTCAAAGAGCCTATGAAGGTGTGCAGCACATAAACACTAAAAATGAAGGGACTCTGAGTTTCAAAAACTATATATTTGATATACATATCCTCCTTAACAGTTATACAGCAATATGGGACTGTATACTAAATAAGGCCAAAGGAGGGAGAATCTTGAATGCCAAATTAGAGAAAAAGGACTTTCCTCTATATCCCCTGTACAGTCACTGAAGGCTGTAGAGGAGGCAAGAATTCATGTAAGACTCCTGTTAGCATGGATGAACTCACCAGTAATGTACTCCACAGTGGTGTGGAGAGAGGTAGAACAAACAGGAGAGGCAGCATTATATTATATTACATTATGACAATGAAAAGGCCACAGGAGGCCAGAGGACAACTGTGAAACATTAGACCAAACAACAGAAATTGGTGAGGAGGACCAATTGGGAAATGAAGGAGAAAGTGTTACAATACTAAGGCAACCTGGGTGACTAAGAAGATACTAAGGTAGGGAAGGTAGAGAATTGAGAGGAAAAGAGGAGATGATAATGTCCAATAAGATGAAAAGTTCAGGCTTGGACTTGTCAACTTTGCCTCTTTTTATATTTAGACATCACTCCTAAGTCTCATGTGCTCATAGGTGGGGCTCTTGGGAGGTGACTGGATCATGGGTTTGTGATACTGGATTAGTTCACTGATGGGTTTAAAGTTGGGGTGATACTGGGAGGTGAAGCTTGGTGGAAAGAGGTGGGTCACTGTTGGTGTAGCCTGGAGGCAATACATTTCTCATCCTCCTTGATCCCTTGGCAGGCTTCTTGCCTGCCATTCCATGAACTCTTTCGCCTCTGCCATGCCTGTCCTGCCTTGGAACCAGCCAACTATAGACTGATACCTGTATAAACTGTGAGCCAAAGTAAACCTTTTCTCCTTTAATTTGTGGGTATCAGATATTTTGTTCCAGCAATAAGAAAGAAGCTAAAATACCTCTGAAAAAGAATTTTTTAGTATTTTCATGTGCCAGTAATTAAAAAGGTAGGCCAGAGCTGAATCATGAAGATAGAGTTTGGGGTGTACCTTGTGGCAACTGAAAACTATTTAGAGATGTCAAGCAAAAGAATGACATAATGAAGTGCACAGTTTTAGAAGACTGATATGGTGTCAAAATGAAGAAGAACTGAAGAGAAATTGGGAGAAGGTTTAGAGAAATCCAGAAGAGAGATAAGGAGAGAATAAGACTGTGGTAACAGAAGAGACATAATCTCTCAGACTGCATGGGTGGCTGATGAATAAAAGTTAAAGGTAACACCAAGATCAAAGGTTTGGCAATAGGGTGGCTATTCCTATCATTGATAGTGGTTGGGACTACAGAAGAAAGGCTATTTGGAAAAGGAAGAATTTCTGTTTGAAACATGAATATGAAGCAGCAACAGAATATCCCAATGGAAGATTCTAGCTGTTACAAATGCAGGAGTACAGGGATGGGTTTAGGAGTCACATGCATGAAAGTCAGAGTTCACCATAAACGTGTGTCAATTAAAAAATACACTAAGGGTTTTGGGTGTAGCTCAGGGGTAGATCACTTGGCTAGTGTGCATGAGGCCCTATGTCTGATTCCAAAAACAGGAAAATGCACACACACACACGAACCACTGTTTGCATGGCTCAAAGAGAAGAAGGCCATGTAGTCATCAACACTTAATGAAAGACAGCAAGAAGAACCTGTGAAAATGAAGAGTCTTTTAGTACTCAAGAGAAAGTTTCAAGTACACAGGAGTTGGAAAACCTGGCCAGATATTACAAAGAAGTGATAAAGGAAGAGGATAAAAGCTGCAGAACAGTTTCATTTAGTGACATAGTGGTCAGCCTGGCAGTCAAGGGTTCAAAGGAGGACTACGCAGTGAGGGTTGGGGTGAGGTAAATGCAGACTTCACTTCAGATGTCAGGTAACTCAAAACAACAAGGGAGAGCAAGGCTACCACCTTGCATCAGCATGTTTCCAAAATTTAATCTACTCCTGCTTATCTTTACAAAAAATTAAACAGAACTATGCCCTCCCCCACCAATTAAAGGTACTTCCATGTACTTAAACTTTTAAAGATACCTGTCAGTAATTGCTTTCATAAACTCATCAATCAGATCATCATAAAGTTGTGAGCGATCTCTTTTCTGATACGAGCCCATGTAAAATGGATCTTTTAAGAGTGCCTATAAAAAAGGTAAAATCTTTTATTACATTACTAATTTAAACATATAAAACAAAAATTATAGTAGTTTAAGAAACTTTTAATAGGCTTAGTTAACTATTATTTGTATAAATATTAAACGTGCAGTTTAAGAAAAAGATCAACATCCAATTACAAGATTTTCCCTTCTTTCTTTTTTTGTTGTGCTGGAGACTGCAGCCAGAGCCTTGGGCTTGATAGACAAGGGTTCTACCACTGCGTTACATCCCCAGCCCAAGACCTCCTCTTTTTTGTTTCTCTTTTTAAGTGTAGGAGGAAGCTCAAGAAGAAAAAATATTACTCACTTGATTGTCAGTTCCAACATCAATACAGACAGGTAGGCATCTATCAGGCCGTATTCCTGCACAAGCTGTATATAAACAAAGTTTTCCTACTGGGATTCCCATTCCGTAGACACCCAAATCTCCAAGACCCAGAATTCTCTCCCCATCAGTCACCACAACGGCCTTAATTACAAAAAACAAACATACAAAAACACACATTAAAAGTTGCCCAAAATGTGGCACTAAAGAAATATATTCAAAACAACATTGATTCTCTTCATATATTTTCACTTTTAGAAATAATTAGAATTCTCAGCTGACTTCCATTGTAATTCATTGAAACATACATAATCTAGAATTTTAGCCTATTAAAATATATTAAAAGGAGAATTACCTACATTTAATTTCCCTGACTTAGGTTTGGAAACATAACGCTTCTGTCTGACTGAAGGACCAATCTGATTATTTTATTTTATTTTTTACAGTACTGAGGATTAAACCCAGGAATATTGAGCTACATCCCAAGCCTTTTTTTCATTTTGAGACAGGATCTTGCCCAGGCTGGCCTTGAGCTTGTGATTCTCCTGTCTCAGCCTCCAAGTAACTAGGATTAAAGGCATGTACCTTTGCGAAAGACTACAGAAAAAGTGAACAAAATTCTGATGGAGAAATTGCCTTAAGAAAAAAACTGTACAAATAAGACTGCCTATAATAAATAAAAAAGCCTACCAAAACACTTGAAATAAGTTATTATATTCTATGTATGGAAGCTAGTCACACTGACAAACGTTTATACTATATTTGCTAAAGTTAAAACTATTTTTTGAGAGTTTTAAACTTGCTAAGGATCTAAATCTATCTTAGTTTGAAAGGCATAACCAATCCTCTTCAATACCCTCCAGAATAAGTCTCTATAACATATTAATGTATTTTCCCACTTAGAATGTCATTAGTGAAACAAAAAAGGACAAAGGCAGGACAATGGAGCAGCACTGGCAGTGAAGAGGGCTCACTCACCTCGTGTACCAACTCCATTCTCTTTCTCAGAGTCAAGTCTGTGTTATGCTATAACCCATTTACAACTATCACAATTACCATCTCCTCAGACACAAAGCACTATATCTGCATGTATAGAAATGTAAAATAAATCAGAGCAACAATGAAAAATTGTTCTTGGCAATTTAGAGGTAACTTATAAGGAAAGAGAAAACATTGTGAAAAGGAGGGTTGTGCTATCAAGTACCTTAACATGATTTTCTGGCCAGTTATCCACAATTGATCTAACATGACCTCTGTCTGAGATTGAAATAAATAATCCCCTGCAACAGAACAAAAACACCTTTGCATTTCATGACAGTTTTTTGTTTCTAATCTTTTGTCCATAACTGGAATGCTTAGGCATTTTAATCAAATATCTGGACACAGTATAATTTCCAAGCAAATTTAGTTACGTCACACTGGTTTATTTTCAAACATTTTCAACTACTTCAAACCATAATTACATCGTTCACATTGCAGTGGTAACAAAGATTATTAAGTGATGTGATCATTTTTCTTAAGAAGAAATGTATCCACATCAAATAAACAATATATTTCCAGTAAAAAACAATGTAAAGATAAACCACTAATAATAAGGCAAGTTAACTACTGAAACTCAAAATTTGACGTTTGAAGGCAAGAAGGGAGGGAAGAAAATTACAGTGAATTCACACAAAGGATGACACACTTAAAGCATTAAAATCAAGTAAAAAGTTGACAAAGTACTTTTCATGTACAATGTGTGCTCTTTTGAAGTATATATACACTGTGGAATGGCTAATGAAAAGTTAAGCAAAGTATGCTGTTATCTAATTGAAACAATCCAGATTTTAAAATAGGTTGAGATGGCAAGGGAAGCAGGAAGGAAGGGAAGGAGAGAAATAGAGAAAAAAGAAATGTAAGTTCCAAAAACAGGTCAAGCAGAGATGGTTCCTACTGCCTTCAAATTTATTTTTACATTTAACTTTTTCACTGCTATCTTAACTTTGGTATTCCTACAGTAGCTCAAATCAGTGTAGTCTAGCAATTTTTCAACCATGTCTACATAATTATCTGATGAGCTTTTAAGAATGCTAGGCCCGAGCTGCGGATTTAGCTCAGTGGTTTTGCCGCCTGCTGTGCAAGCACAAGGACCCAAGTTTGATCCCTGGTACCAAAAAAAAAAAAAGAAAGCTAGGCTCCATCCCCACAGACTCTGATTTAATTAGCTGAGAGTTAAGATTAATCAACCAAACAAGATTTAATGACTATCTTTGACATTCAAAACAGGACAAAAAAATCTCCTATGTAGTCTTCTATGCAGGGCACTCTTTGCCCTCGCTCAAAGCCATGCTCTGTCTATGTCATGTCAGTTCTCATTTCAGGGTGCACATGAGAAGGACACCAGGAGCTTTTATGAAACACCCACACCTGAACCCAAAACAAGAGTACTCAAATCAGAATCCCAAGGGTAGGGCTCAGGCAGCAGTGTGCTTGTTTCCCTCTGTTATTTAATCTGAGTTGATAAATACTATTCTAATAAACTACCAAAGTGGTGAACAGCTGGATTATAACATAGAAAGGTTTTTAGATACATTAATTGAAGGCAGGATATGGATTAGAACAGAGAGTGCTCCTCAGTGTCTTCCAGGGAATACCTATAACGCAATCACTAAAATCCAGACCACCAAACTCTCTTTCATCAATCAGTCTTGGGGACGGGAAGGAGATGAAAGCTGCCAGGGTCCACATTTTTAGTAAGTCCAACAGGTGCTTCTTATGCCCATAAAGTTTCAGAGCCACCAGAATACATGAAGAAAGACTGAAGATAAATGCTATCACACCTTGACTGAATTTCTACATTTGTATCAGTTAAGTCAGATGGACACAGAGAAAATACAAAGATTGAGAAAATTAACAGGTTAGAGAAACAAAATATACTTTAAGTAAAAATAGCATGTTTATAATGCTTGTAAGTTTACAAAGAACCATCACATTAGTTTCTTCTCAATAGCTTTTTTTTTTTCCCGGTACTGGGGATTGAACTCAGGACCTTGTGCTTACAGGGCAGGCGCTCAACAGCTTTTTAACAGGTACTTTTATTCCTATTGGATATATGAGAAAACACGTTTGGAGGGATTATGTGGTTCATTCAAGGACTTATATAATGGCCCATTTCAGTACTCTTTCAAATTAAAAAATCTGGAAATGCTAGAACCATATGAAATTAAAATTCATGAAAGCAGATTTAAAAGGGAGAACAAATAATAGAAATTAAAACTGACAAATGAGAAAGAATCAATCCCTTAAATAGGCAGATTCTCAAAAACTTTAATGGTAATTACAGAGAATTTGCCACCAGAATTAAGACCTTTTCGGGGGAAGGTACAAAAAGCACACAATTTTTCTAACATTCACAAAAAACTAAAGAAAGGAATGAATTATGCAATTCCTACAAAAATAAAAGCTATAAAACCTGTGCTGGGTTTTTATTATCTCTTTTAATCCAAATTAAGCTTTTGTGAGATGGCTGGGATAAGATTGTAACATACAGAAATTTAATAAGTGTTATGGAATGATTTTTTTTAAACACAATAATCATTTGCTTATATATTTTTAAAAATAGGCCTTACTTAGGTCTTCTAAAGATGTGTCCATACTGGGAACAAGCGAGACCAACTGTCGGTGTGTATACAATTGGCATTAGGCTTTCAATATCATCTTGTAGTATTCTATAAAACAGTTTCTCATTTCTTTCTTGTATTCCCATGATATAGATGTATCTGAAATAAAGCACAGAAAATAATGTTTTGTTTTTGCAGTACAAGAGATTAAATTCAGTGCCTTGCACTGAGCTATATCTTTAACCCCTTATTTATTTAATTTATTTAATTTGAGACAGGCTCTTGCTAAGTTGCCCAAGCTAGGTTTGAACTTGTGATCCTCCTGCCTCAGCCTCCCAGAATGCTGGGATTACAGGTGTGTGCCACCATCCCCTACTAGACACAGTAAATAATGTCCGACTGAGTCAGTCATTGAATCACATTACTTTTGGCTTTGGAAATTTTTGATTAGTGAATTTTTTCAATACATAATATTTTCTCTTTTTTCCTTTTTGGGTATGAGAAATTGAACCCAGGGCTTCACCTATGGGAGGCAGGCACTCAGCTATATTCCAAACCCTTGGCTTTTGAAAGTTAAACCTAAAAGTCTAAGGGCCCTCCCCACCTCTATCTCTACCCACAAAACCTCCCAAACTGTAAACCCTAAATCATCACTTAGTTTAACACCCAGAACTAAAAAGTAGCAAAAATATAAATATACAGTGCTTAAATGATAACAACGAAGAAAATAACAAGAGAAGCAACAACTAAAGTTTACTATCCCTTACTGTGAGTCAGGCTATGCACAAAGCACTGGAAATCAAGTAGCCCTTTCTTTTAGATAAGAACTGATCTTTAAGAAGACTGACATGGAAATAAAGAAGCAAAATGAATTGGAATTCATTCATATGTTTACTAAGCACTAACTGTGCCAGGCACACTTCCAAATTCCAGGAATGTAAGAAGTCACTCCTCCCCAAGAGTTTACAATCCAATAAGGTTTTAAACATACAGTACAAAAGAGGCAATGGTCGCTTCGTGCATATATGTAAATAACTTCTCTTAAATAATAAAGTTTGAGCCAGGTAATGGTGGCACATGGCCTGTAATGCCAGCACTCAGGAGGCTGAGGCTCAGGATTTTGAGTTTGAGGCTAGCCTGGGTTACACAGCAAGACTGTGTCAAAAAACCAAAAATAATAATGATATTAATAAAGTCTGAAGCCCAGGAAAATATTGGCTTGAAAGCCAGAAATCATCTTGAATTAAATATGTCTAAAACAGACTCTAAATTCCTCCCAACTTATTTCTTCTGCTATCATCTGACCAAATGGAAAGCCGAGAGTTCATTCTTGACATCCTCTCCAATTCTCCCATATGCCAATCTAATAAATCACCAAGTACTAGAGTCTACCTGGTAAATACCTTTCAACTATATCCATCTTTTCACCTGTACCCAATTCAAGACACCATCATTTTTTACTTAGACTATTCCAGAGCCTTTTACAGTAATTAGTCTTTATTTACACAATTTTCCTTCCCTGATCCAATCCAATCTAATCCATTCTTCTGTGTGTGGGGGTGGGGTGGGAGGTATTACTGGGGAGTGAACCCGGGATCTTCACACCTGAGCTACATCCGCAGCCTTTTAAAAAAATTGTTTTATTTTGAAACCGAGTCTTGGTAAATTAGCTGGGTTAGGCAACTTGTGATCCTCCTCCCTCAGCCTCCCAGAGTGCTGGGATTACAAGAATGTGCCACCATGCCCAGCATCCATCCTCTTAAAAACACCGGAATCATTTCTATTGTCCTGAAATGGCTTCTATGTGCCAGCAAAATAAGGTTCAAGCTCCTAATGTGGTTAATAAGACCTCTGCCTACCTTCAAGTCTCATCTCCTCCATACTGATTTACTTCTTTATTTCCTCAAATGTATTACACTTCTTTACTTGGAGGCACTGCATCTGATGCAGCCTGTGCCTGATCACCTGTGTCCAGGCCTAGCCCTATACAAACGTCTCCTAACGCAGTTCAGGTGGTGTTTCCCTTCCCCTCCCCACCATACACACATACACAGCCGATACTCAGGTATTCAGGTCACATAACACTGTACTATGTCTTCTGCATTCAATTTTATATCACTTTCACATCATCGTAAAGTTGAAAAATGCTAAAGTGAACCATTGTAGGCGGAGGCTGTTGGTAAATGGGAAAATGTGTGTGCATTATATGCAAATAATTAATAAACCCGATTTTAGTGTCCCCAGAAGGCAGTGTCCTGAAATCAGTCCCCTGTGAATACCGAGGGCTACCTGTACCTCAAATTTTGATATTTTTCCATGATAATATAGAATAATATTCTTTTGATGTTGGGCAGCTTCAGTGAGCTACAGTGTCCCATCAGCCACAAAATCAAGAGTGTCATAACTGATATTCTACAGTGTACTGTGTTGCTATGACGATGTTCAATGGTCTGAACATTAAATTCTTTTTCAACTTTAGAAATTTCAATTTATGATAGGTTTACTGAGACATAATCCCATCATAGACTATAGGGCACCTGTACTTCTATATTTCCAGTAACAAGCAAAGTATATGTCTTCCAACTGGTGGGCAAATATTTGATAAGTAGAAATGAACAATTTAGATAATGAATTATATTGACTATATAGCTAGTAGAGGCAGAAATGACATCAACATATAGAAAATTAAAAGGAGACAGATTTCTCCTCACTATAGGGAAGTATCCAAACAACTAGGCTACTGAGATGAAAAAGAGCTTTGTAAGAGACAGCAAGAATGTTAAGAAACAAAAAACTTTATATCCTAGAAGATATAAAAATCCTAAATATACAGTATCAGTCAATGAAATTGAAGAAGTAATTAAACTACCAACTAAGAAAAGTTCAGGATCTGATGGATAAGAAATTTAGAGAAGATCTAATGCCAATACGCCTCCAACTCTTTAATGAAATTAAAAGGGGAGCAATACTCGCAAAGTCATTTCTGGAAGCAGGCATTACCCTGATTCCAAAACCAGAAAAGGACCCAACCAAAAAAAGAGAACTACAGGCCAACCTCTTTAATGAACATATATGCAAAAATCTTCAATAAGATACTGGCAAATGGATGTAGCAAATCATCAAAAAGATCATACATCATTACTGAGGATTCATTTCAGAGATGCAGAGATGTTCCACATATGCAGATCAATAAATGTAATATACACATAAACAGAAGCAAGGACAAAAGCCAACAGATGCAGAAAAAGCCTTTGACAAAATCCAACATTCATCATGATCAAAAACTTGAATTAAACAATTATAAAAGGCCTTTATCTCAGTTTGATAAAAGACATTTATGACAAATCAACATCATATTAAGTGGAGAGAAGCTGAGAGCTTTCCCTCTAAAATCAGGAACAAGATAAGCGTATCTGCTATCATCGCTCCTATTCAATATAGTTTTTGAAACATTAGCTAGAACAATTAGGCAATAGAAAGAAATAAAAGGTTTATGGATAGGAAGGGAATAAGTCAGCTTATTACTTGCAGATGTCATGATCTTCTACATAGAAGATTCCAAAAACTCCACCAAAAGACTCCTAGAATAACCAAATTCAGTAGTGTGGCAGAATACAAAATCAACACTCGAATATTAATAGCATTCCTGTACACCAATGATAAATTCATGAACAGAAAAATTAGGGAAATAATACCTTTCACAATAACATCAAGAAAAATACTTAGGAATTAACCTAACATAGGAAGTGAACAACCTCTACAATGAAAATTACAGTACTCTGAAAAAGGAGATCAAAGAGGACATCAGAAAATGGAAAGATACCATCTGCTCCTGGATAGCCAGAACCAAGATAGTTAAAAATGGCCATAATTCCAAAACTGTTATACAGATTTAACGCAATTAAAATACCAACAGCATTCTTCAAGGAAGTAGACAAAACAACCCTAAAATTTATATGGAACCAGAAGAGAGCTAGAATAGCAAAAGCATTCTTGGCAACAAGAGCAAGGCAAGAGGCATCATAATCCTAGACTTCAGGTTATACTAAAAAGCTATAGTGATTAAAAACAGTATGGTATTTGGCAAAATAAAACAAAACAACCCCCCCAAAACAAAAACAAAACCAAAAACAAGACTAGTGGATCAATGGGACAGAACAGAGGATGCAGAACAACTCCAGACACAACTACAAAGGGCCAAATACTTCTGCTGGAGGAAAGATAACCTCTTTAACAAATGGTGCTGGGAAAACTGGCTATCCACAAGCCCAGGATTGAACTTAGACCTATATCTCTAATCATGCACTAAACTAAAATCAAAACGGACCAAAGATCTAAATATTAAAACAGAAACATTTACTCTTCTGGAAGACAAAATAAGACTCTTGAAGACATAGGTGTTGCCAAGGACTTTCTCAATAGAATCTCAATTGCACAAGAAATAGTATGAAGAATCAACAAATAGGATCACATCAAATTAAAAGCCTTCTGCACAACAAAGGAAACCACCAACAGAGTGGAAAGACAACCTACAAAATGGGAAAAGACTTTTGCCAGCTACTCCTCAGACAGAGAACTAATATTTAGAATATATAAAGAACTCAAAAAAATTAGAACCTTCAAATTTAAAGATCCAATCAAAAAATGAGCATCTGAAATGAACAGACAGGTCACAGATGAAGCAGTATAAATGGCCAATAAATACATCAAAAAATGTTCAACACTGCTGGCCATTCAAGAAATGCAAATTACAACAATGGTGACATTCTATTACATTCCAGAAGAATAGGTATCTCCAAGAAATCAAACAATAACAAATACTGGCAAAGCAGGGGTGGGGTGGGGGGCACTTATCCATTGTTGGTGGGAGTGCAAACTGGTACAACCACTACGGAAATCAGTATGGAGATTCCTCAAAAAACCAGAAAGAGGAATTCCATTTGATCCAGCTATTTCCCTTCTAGGTATCCTCCTGACAGAGTTAAAGATATCATATTACAGTGATACATGTATATCTATGTTTATAGCAGCATGATTCATAATAGTTGAATCTTGGAAACAGCATGTATGAAAATAAGAGAAGAATGAAGAAAATGTGGCCTTTATATACAGTTGAGCATTATTCTGCAAGGAAGAAGGATAAACTTGAGTTATTTGTAAGAAAATGGATGAACCTTGAGACCATAATGTTAAGTGAAGTAAGACACACAAGTTTAAATATTGCATGGTTCCTTGTCTATGGAAAACCTAATATATAAAGTGCAAAAGAAAACAATAGGGAAAAAGAGAGGAAAAGGTTATCGTAATCAAGCCTGATCAATGTATCTGAATGTGTACCTTAATTTATAACTGTTTCATGTGTTTTTTAGTCACAGTCTGGTGGTTAATCTATTTTTATCATAATTAACTTGACAAAGACAAAATAAATCTGATGCTAGCAAAAAAAAGAATTGAGATGTTATGTACATATATAAATGTACTGATTCCCCCCAATGAATGTAATCATTATGTACTGCAAATATGTACTAATAAAAATTACCAAAAAAAGGGCTGGTGACTGTTATGGTTTGTGTTTAGATGCCCCCGCCCCAAGGCCTCATGAAGATGAGGCGGGACTTTCTTTTTCAGAGGTAGTTGAATTTAGAATGTGTGATGCTGGGATTAAGGGCATGTGATTACAAAACCACTATATGTGAGTGATTAGTTTGGCCCAGTCCTAATACTGCTAGTCTGAATAAGATAAAAGGGGCAGAAAGATGCTGTTAAACCCTTCCTATTGCCTTTGCTACCTTGTGTGCGCCATGTTGTTTCTCCTTTGTGATGTCTGTTTGCTATCCCTGTCTTGGAGCCAGTTGACGACTATGGATTGAAACCTCTAAGAACTGTAAGCCAAATAAACCCTTTTCCCTCTACTCTGGGTGCCAGACATTTTTTTTCAGCAATGAGAGAAAAGTAACTGACACAGTGACGAAAGGATTCTGCGTAATACTGGACCTACTTAATATTGTCACTTCTATCATCATTTTAGTCACTTTTCTGTATTCCTCACAATGATCTTGCCCCCATCTATGCCTTTACTTCATAACCCTTCAAGTGATCTCTAGCTTTTTGATGACTTCATTTTTTCATATTCTATCAGCTTCCTTCTGGCTCCTCTTTGCTTCCTATTCTAGATCCCATGATCAGTTCTCTTACTCTGAATACTGTTGTAACCATTTAAGGACTTTCAATCCCTTTATCACTGCACTGCCCTTCCACAGTGTCTGCCTTTTCCACCAAATAGTGAATCCCTGAAAGAAAGACTGTTTTTTCATTTTTGTGGTACAGCTTAGAACAATGCCTAGCACATAACAGCTTGGAATGAACAGATGAATAAATTAATATAGCATCTTTACCAGCTCACCAAATCCCAACCAACCTGAATCAACCTCATATTTCTTCTTTTCTGTGGAAATAGAACATCAAGGTGCAAAATGGGAGCAATACAAGCAAAATCACACCAGGAGGCCTTCTGGGTCTGCTCTCACCTCTTTAACCTGAGCAACCTTGTTCACCTTTACCTCGTAATTGAGCAGCTCTTCCTAACATTTATCACTCTCTTCTCCAACTTTATTCCACCTTGGGCTTTCTAAATCTTACTTGTAACTTTCACACTCTGTGTCATAAAGGAATCAACAGAAGATATGAAGGCAAGGAAGAAAGTCCAGAACATCAGGTACGATAAGATCTCTTAACCTCTGTCCTATCACCAGTGTATGTTTCCTTACTACTATCTGTATTTATCTCTAATTCAAGGCAGCCTCTCTACCTCTGCACTTCACCCTTTTCACTTCTCTGGGGCCTTGTTCTAGCAGTTATCCTTTCTCATAGGGCTATGACCATGCCACACTATTACCATGTTCAACTTTCTCCTAGGCTGGAGCACTTAAACCCAATCCCAACTTTACTTATGTTCAGTATCTTTCTTCCTCCTCTTGAACATCTTGAGAATAGTTTACATTTTCCCTCCTTCCATTTGTTTTTCAATGTATTGCAGCCTTCTTTTTGCTCTGTCACATCAAAGAAACCACTCTTACCAGTCACCAAAATGTTCTATACCTAACAACTCCAACAAACATCTTCGTCCTATATTCAGATTGTTCCCTTTACCTACACCTAGAATACTTGTCTGTCTCTCTCTCTCTCTCTGTTGGGGGGACAGGGTCTCCCTATGTAGTTCAGGCTGGTCTTGAACTCACTATGTAGCCCAGGCTGGCCTTGAACTCATGACAACCCTGCCTCAGCCTCCCCAGTGCTGGGATTACAGGCATGCGGCACCCCACCATGGTCAGCCTTCTTTCTCATTTTGACTGTTGCCTGCAGCACACTGTTTAATCATCAGCTCAGGCATCATTTCCTTCAGGAAGTTTTATCTGATTCATGTCAGGCTTTCCCATGCTTTCAGAATACAACCTACCTGCACATTTTTCTCACTATAGTCTACACTGTAGTATATCATACAATGACAGCCCTAGTATAACTATCTGCTGATGAGCTACTACTGGAAGGCAGTGCTGTGCACTACTGGGTTATTGCTACAGTCTGAATGTGTTCCCCTCATTTTGTGTGGTAGAAACTTAATCTCACAGGTCTTACATTTGGAAATGGAGCCTTTAGGAGGTAACTGGGTCATAATGGCTCTGTTCTCACACATGAATTAATCTTCTCATTGATTAATGGGTTATTAAGAGGGTAGGTTAGTTATCAGTAGGAGGGCTCTGTTATAAAAATCATCTCTTCTAATAACCCTCACTACATGATGCCCTCAAACCTCTGCAGTCCCCACTAGCAAGAAGGCTCTCACCAGATGCAGTGTCTCACCCTTGGAATTCTCAGCCTCCAGAACTATTAGTCAATTTATATCCTCAGTGGTTAGCAGAGTGTAACACACAAAGTAGGTGATCAATGAAAGTTTTTGAGTAAACAGGTGCAAATTGGATGTATCCTTTATCTCCAATATTCCATTCACATATGAAATGCACTGATCTTCAGCATAAACACAGATTTATAATAAGTTTTACATAGTAAAAATAAGTGAAGTCTTCAATTAAACAAAGGAAACAACCATATATAAGTAACAGTTCAATGATAAAAACAAACTTCATTGTAAGACTGTGTATTTCTCATATCATAATAACCATAACACAATGTTTCTAATCAAAATACCAGTAAAAACTGAACATCTAACCAACTCTTACTTTTCCAAAGGGCTGGTCATTTTTTTCAGGTTTTTATGAAATCGTAAGGCTTGAATGTCTTGTGTCTCTATTTTAGGAGGTAACAGTCCTTGAAGTCCAAGCATTTGTCGTTCCTGTAATGTAAAAGCCATTCCCTAAAGAGAAGAAACAAAAGGATTAAAATAATTACTACTATAGCAAAGGAATTGTCCTTTAAAATGTAACTTAAATGCAAAATTTAAAAATCAACAGAATATATTTGCCCAGACTTTCAAAACTTTTAAAGATTGCTAACATTCAGTATTGCTGAACATGTTGGAAAAGAGTTACTCTCACAGATACCACTACTGGAAATGTAAATGAGTTTAGGCTTTTGGAAGACAATTTTAAAGTATTCTTAAATATTTTAATGCACATATTTTTCAATTCAGCAATATGCTATCCAGATAGCCACCCCAGATAATATTCAGGCACTGCATTAAATAAAGAGGTACTGTATATACAAAAAGGTTAATTGTAATACTGTTTCTAGTTCCCTTGAGTGTTATAAACTAAATAAAAGGCCATCAATTATGCAATAAGAATTCTATGGTATATGTTTATATTATGAAATAGCACAGAAATGAACATGCATCCCTAAGTATGTAAAGCAGTAGAAAGATCTCCAAGACACACAGTTAAGGAAAAAAGCAAGTTGCAAATCAAAGTACACCCACTAACTTATGTATTTAGAAAACTGACAGAACACTACTATGTTTCACACAGATTCATGAAATACATTATAAATGAAATCAATAAAATAGTTAAAAATTAATGTGTCACAAGATCTTCATTATTTGTTTTTTAGATGTGGTGTAAATTCTTCACATTAAAGTGATGTCAGCAAAAATGCTGATGGATTTCCAAAAAGTATTTCCTCCATAAAAGCAAATACAGTACTAGCAAAATACCCAGAGTCACCTTCTTCAGAATTCTGGAAATTAATTCTGGAAATTAACTAAAGGCTTCTAATAATCAGGGTGCACTTATTCAAGAAAAACCATGAAGGGCTGGGGATTTAGCTCAGTGGTTCTGCTGCCTGCCCCACAAGCACAAGGACCCAAGTTCAATCCCTGGTACCAAAAAAACCCCCAAAAAACCACCAAGCAGCAAGCTTCATGGCACTTTTACTTGCCCTATTACCATTCTCCTCTCTCAAGCTTCACAGCAGCCCTAAAAACCAGCCCTAACACTGCAAATTAGCAGCTTGGAAGCCACTGAAGGGGCAGGAAGGGTTGGAGATTTTTCTATTCCAGGAAAGCATTATTATTTGACCTGCTGGTTCATTGAAACAACTCACCTCTAAAGCCATATTTATTTGACCTGTATATGAGCTTATCCAGTGCTAACAGTCTTCCCCCAAGAGCTTGTTGGTAATAATCAGGCAATTACTTAGCAAAGCAACTGCCTGTAACAGCAGGTAAAAGTCGAGGTAAACAAGCTAACCAAAAAGATAAAAAGGAAAAGCTAGGGAATGAGATGTCCACAGGGTGGAGCTTTGAAAAGCTCTAAGGCAACCGTGGGGTGCCAAATTTACTTATGGCGCTTGTGCTGCACAGTTGTCTCTACTGGCACGTGAACCAGGTCACCCCAGCCAAGGTTTGAAAGTATCAGCATGCATACAACAAAGATCACACTTATTGTGCAAAAGCATGCCAAATACAAACTTTACCTTTCAATAAAAAGCTATATCACCAAAGACTCTGTTATTGTGTTTTTAAGACAAAAGATGAGTTGTTTTTTCTAAACTAAAACCTCAGTACAGTATTCAGGTTTAACTGCAGCATTGGCACTTTGTGATAAATAAGTAGTTCAGGCATTTGGTCATCATTGCTAAGATGTTTCTGGGAATCCGAAGGCCATGTGTATGAGCTGAGCACATCCAGGAAAGACCTGAGACCTTAAGCTCCCACCTCTGGCTAACCTTGAGCCTCTGTGCAAGCAGGAAGTGAAAGCTAACAGGTAGCCGTAATGTGCCTGAGTTCTGGAGGTGTGCCCCAGTGTGAACAGAGAGCCCCTTGACAAAGAAGGGGAGACTTCTGGCTCTGATTCCAGATATTTAAGTCTAATCATTAGGTGACCACAAAACTAAGCAGAGAGGGCCAGGGATTTAGCTTAGTGGTTTCATTGCCTGCTGCACAAGCGCAAGGACCCGAGTTCGAGCCCTGGTACCAAAAAACAAAACAAAAAAAACTAAGCAGAGACTTCAATAGGCATACATGAGAATACAAACTTAAAAGAAGTAGCTCAGAAACACCATTATGGAGCTTGGGAATATGGTGATAGAATGCATGCTTAGCATACACAGGTGCTAGCATGGCTCATATGATGCTGGTTTTGCTGGCATGGAGAAAGTACGCGTTAAAAGGTCACAGAAGCTTCCCTGAGATTTCAGAGGAGAGGCTGGGAGAACTTGCAGCCTCTGACAGGGTCTGAGTCCCTACAAACAGACCCCTGACAGGGTGATCCATGGAGCTGTGAGAGTGAAGCTGAAGCTGTAGTGGAGATCCAGGGAAAAGAGAATGCCAGGAATGTGGAATGTCTGCTAAGAGAAGCTCCAGACAGCATATGAAGTCAGCCCTTGAGAGTGGTCACGTGGGCCGCAACCAGCACAGTCATGGGCAGAGCTGCCCGAGCCTTTGCAAGCCCATAATACACCTTAGTGTATACTGGATGCCAAACAAGCAGTTGTAGGATTTAATGTTTGCCCTGCTGAGTTTTGGTCTTATCCCTCCTTTCTATGCCCCATTCTTCTCTTTTGAAATAGGAATGTTTACTCTTTGCCACTGTATCTTTTTGAGATTTATAGGGCCTAACAGCTGAGTTTGTCTTGAACCTCAGAGAAAACTCTGGACTGGGATATATATTTTTTTGTCTGTTTTTTTGAGAAAAGGTATTACTATGTAGTTGAGGCTGTCCTCGAACTCACTACATAGCCCAGGTTGGCCTTGAATTCATGATCTTCCTGCCTCAGTCTCCCAAGTGCTGGGATTACAGGCATGTTCCACCACATGTGGCTGGACTTGGACTTCTGAGCAACACTAAAGCTATATTTGGATCTCAAATGTCCCCCAAAGGCCTATGGCGCGATGAAGCCTTACTCCTTGGAGAGGTGCTATTGGCAAGTGGTAGATCATTAAGCAGTAGGGTCTGGTTTATCTTTTTTTTTTTAATGGAACAGTACTCCATTGTGTGTAAACACCATGTTTTCTTTATCCATTCATCTGTTGATGGACATCTGGGTCGTTTCCAAGATTTAGCTATTATGAGTTATGCTGCTATAAACATGGGTGTGCGTCTATTACTGTAATATGATGTGTATAACCAGCTTCACACAAAGAATGTAAATATTATGTACTGCAAACATGTACAAACAAAAAAGGAAGGAGATCAAGAAGTGGGGGAGGGACTAAGGGAAGGCAAAAGGGATGAAAGGAATTGAGACATGTTATGTATATGTACCGAATCCATACAAGGAATGTAAACATTATGCACTATACACATATACTAATAAACTAAAACTATTTTTAAAAAGGAAGTCTTCAAGTTATTCTGGTAGGTCTTTAAAGGAAATTGTGGGTCTTCCTCTTTCTCATGTCATGGCTTTTTCCCACTGTGCACTCTCTTCCATGATTTGCTGCCTTGTCACAGCCCCAAGAGCAGCAGGACCAACTGTCCATGGACTGAAACCTCTAAAACTGTGAAACAAAAAAACTTTTTTCTTTATAAGCTGATTACCTCAGGTATTTGTTAATACTGACTGAAAGCTAATTCATCTACACACATCACTATTGATAAAAATCCCTTAATCAGATTTTTGAACATGCAGGTAGGCATGCTAGGGTGCAAATAAGAGGTACTTTCTCTTCTTTTTGCATGCAATTAGAATAGTCCACCAAGGATTAAGAAATTAGTAGATACTTATTGATAAAGCTCACAACATGATTAACAGCTGGTAATTTATAACGTCAAACTGGAAACAGTACTCAATAACAGGGTTATGGCTAATTAAATTATAAGACATTATCTGAATGGAATACAACTCACAGAGTACTCTACAGTCTTTAAGATAGCTTTACAGTTTTACAAATTTTTTCCCCCTATACAACAATCTAGATGAAGGAACTAGGGTCTGTCTCAGTCTGCTCAGGGTAGTATAAAAGTATCATAAACTGGGTAGCTAGTAAATAAGCATTTATTCCTCATATCCTGGAGGCTGGGAGTCTAAGATCAAGAAGTCAGCATTTTTTTTGTCATACCAAGCCAGGAGGACTGCAAGTCTGAGCCCAGAATGGGCAGTTTAGTGACTCAGCAAGACTCTATCTCACAAAAAAAAAAAAAAAAGACTCTATCTCACAAAAATGAAAAACGTCTGGAGATGTAGCTCAGTGTGAAGACCTTGGGTTCAATGCCCAGTACCATAAAAGATTTACATAGATACTTACCATTTATTTAGTTCTTTTCGTTCTAGCAATCCATTATTACTCTAAGTAAAGCACTTTAGGACACTCAAATTAGAATCTGAAGTAAAATCTCTTCACAATCTCATATCTTAAAAATGATATTTAGCTTAAAAGAGATTTCATTAATACGGGAGGAATTGGGAATAAGGAATTGAGATGGCAGGAAAAATTTGAGGCTACTATTTGAGCTATTATTTCATAGTAGTCTTTTTTAAAAAAATTACAGAAGGACTCCTATAACTGACACATCATTTCATCCATAAATACGTTGGTTACTTTCTTGCTAATGCAGCCAATACAGAGGTATGAAGAATTTGAAGAAAGTAAGGGGGAGGCTATGCATGTTTCAAAGTAGGCCCATCTTATAATCAAACAACTGCTTACAGTTTCACAGTTACAATAATAAATTCAGCCTCAATATTCTCCAGATTTCCTGTTTAATAATTCTATCTTATGGAAGTATTATTTAAGTATAAAATATCATCACAGTTACCTCTAAATATTTTAAGGCTCTGCTAAAAATGACTATCCAGTTCAGTATTGGGATAATGAAAAAGTTCTGGAACTAGATGGTGGTAATAATTGCACGACAATGAATGTACCTAGTATCACTGAGCTGTACATTTTTAAATGGCAATTATAAAGATAACAACAGGTGTACCTTTAGTAGAGAATGATTAAAATACATTTAAACAGGTTACAAATTCAGTCTTGCCTTTAATTACATTTAACACAACAGCAACAAACCCTTTACTTTTTTCTGACAGTGAGGATTAAACATAAGGCCTCACACATGCAAGGCAAGCACTCTACCATTGAGCTACATCACTAGCAACAGCAACAATCGTAAAAATAAGATTTATATATATGTGAAAAATTATTAATGTTGGTCTACAGCACAAATCTGATTTTTCTTTTTTTCTTTTGGTACCAGGGATCGAACTTAGGACCATTGTGCTTGTGAGGCAGGCAGTGGAACCACTGAGCTAAATTGGCCCCTGATTTCTTAACATGGTGAATCCCAAAGAAAATCATGACCTCCCAATTGGGAATCACCAGTCTATGGTCTTTCTTAAAAACAAACAAATCTTTCTAAGGCTGGGGGTAGTAGAGCACGTTCTTAGTATGTGCAATGCCCAACATCAACCCCCACCCCAGCACCAAAAATATCCTGAAAACACAGAAACAAACAAAAAAACCCAACTGTGATACTAAGGGATTTCCAGAAGTGGTCTTTCCAAGACTGTAAGATACAGATGCTATGCAACCTTAAGGGATTTCAGAAAGCCAGGCCAGAACATAAAGTTTTCTTTTCTCTTTTTCCTCTTCTCTGCATCCCCCTCTTTCCCCTTCCTCCCTTCTCCCCTTCCCTCCCTCCTTCTCTTTTCTTCCTTTACTGAGAATCAAATCCAGGGACTTGTACAGACCTCACATACTTTAGAAATATTGTAATGCATTTAGATTATCCTCCTCCTTGAAATTTGTCATTTAACATACTTTATAAATGTGTTATAACCCCTAAGTCCCTAGGGAACATATTTATCAAGGGGCTACTATATCTAAGACATTGGAAAAGATTCAAGGAAGTATAGGAATGGTACTAGCCAAAGGAACCTGAAATGCAGTCAGGAAGAAATAAGCTCATGGAAGTACAAACACCGTCAATGATTTCAATAATAGCTTAAGACACGAAATGATGCACAAAGCAACATATATTGATTACCTGCCGTAGGAACAGAAAGATAAAAATTGTTCTGGGGTTTCCAAGAAGGGAACAATTACTCCAGTCCATAGTGGTGTAAAAAGGCTCTACATGAGAACTAGAATTGGATTGGGGGTGCTGAGGACTCAAAGAGTCTCAAGCATGCTAAGCAAGAACTCTATTGCTGATGTGTAACCTCAGCCTGGGATTTTTAATGAGGTGTATCTAGAAGAGCTAGCAAGATTTGGGGAAGTGAGAAAAAAAAAAAAAACAAGAGGGATTAGGATATGCATTAAGCTTTGAACTCACTGTGTTCTGGCTTATATGTAGATGACCCCCTCAGGCCTCATGCGCTCATAGGTGGGGCTTTGGGGAGGTAACTAGAGGTGTGATACTCATCAGTGGATCAGTCCCCCTGATGAGTTTATTTTTATTACTATTATTTTTAAAATTTTTATTAGTACATTTTAGACATACATAATAACATTCACCATAGGGAATTTGTATCTGCACATGATATATCTTGCTGATTTTTTCCCCATTCTACTCTCCTCCCTTCAACCCCTCTTCTTCTTACTAACAAAAGCTTTGTTTCCATTTTTTCCCTTCTATTCTCTCTTTTTTTTCCTTTGTTCCTTCCTTTCCGCCCACTGATGAATTTATAGTTAAATGTGATTTGGGAGGTGGAGCTTGGTTGGAAGAAGTGAGTCAGTGGGGGTGTGGGCCTAGAAGGGTGTATTCTCCCTCTCTCCTCCCTTGAGACCTCTCTGCTTCCCACTGTCATGCCATAAACTATTCTCTTCTGCCATGCTGCCCTTCCTTGGAGCCAGCCAACTATGGATTAAAACCTCTACAAACTGTAAGCCAAAATAAATCTTTCCTCCTTAAGAGTTGCAGGTATTGGGTACTGTATCCCAGCGATGAGAAAGTAACTAAGACAGATTCTGGTACCAGAGAAGTGGGGTTGTTGCTGTAACTCTACTTGACCTTGTGATCCAGAAGCTATTTGAATGGGCTTGTGGGAGGAGTTAGGAAAGGCTTAGAGATGCTGGCTGAAAATGCAGCTCTAGAATGCTACAAGTTGAGCTGGATGGGAGATTCAAGTCATAGTGCAGAAGACCAGAATGCTGACAGAAAGACCAGGATCAGGAGGTTTCAGTTGGGAACAAGGATTCCACTGGCAGCTGGCCTCCAGGCCATGTGTGTTATGCTTTAGCGAAAAGTGTGTCTGCATTTTGCTCTTGTCCTGAGACTCTGCAGGAGATTGAGATTAAAGGCAGCAGTCTAATTAATCTGACACAGGAAATTTCAAGGCAGCCAAATATTCAGGCTGTGGCTTGTATACCTTTAATGCCTTTTAGCCAGCTTCACATTGAGAATCAAGAGCAAAGAGCCCAGCAGAATGATTTAGAAAGTTTTGAATTTGCCCAGAAAGGAAGCTCTGGTAAAGCTGTGGCCTGCAAAGATAAGATGAGCTTGGTTGCTAAAAAGGTTGGCATTAAGAACTTTGGAACAGGACAATAGGAAAAAATGGCTTAAGGGCAAGCATGTGAGGAATCATAAAGGCCTCACCCTCATAAGGCTCAAAAACGCAGAAGTGAAAGGCTTTGCTTTGAGAAGAGAGCCCCAGGGCCATCTGTTGGAGAAGGACCACCCAGGCCAAGGATGGCGAAACATTCAGAGTTTTCAATGATAACAAATAGCCTATCGTGGCATTCCTGCCATATGTTCAGCACCACTGACCTAGGGCATTGATTCCTTAAGATTCAGTACACTGTGCTCAGCCAGCCAATCACTCTCTGGCTTCTGCAACCACTAGAAAGATACAAAAGCCCTCAGCTACTGCTCCAGCTGACAGCAGACCTTGGCATCATCCATGTGGTACTGATTTTAAGTGTGTACAGAATGTAAGAGTTGTGGGGTCAGGAAGGCTTCCACTCAGATTTCAGAAGGTCTGGGAGGCCATGCAGTATGCCCCTGAGGGCACTGTGTAAAGCAGTGGAGACTCAGGATGTTGGGAAAGCCAGGAATGTGGAATGTCTCAGGAAAGCCCCATGGAATGAGCAAAGCTGGCCCAACAGAAAAGCCATGAGGGGTTACAACCACCCAAAGTGCCACAGGGGTGGGGTCTCCCAAGCCCTTTGGAGTTCACATCTCACCACAACTTGCCCTGGCCACTAGACACAAAACTATAGGATTTAGTATTTGTTCCGCTGGATTTCAGTCTTGCCTCGGTCCCATTCGTTTCTATCTCATTTTTTCCTTTTGGAATAGGAATGTTTACCTTGTGCCTTTGTATGTTGGGAGTGTTTAACTTTTCATTTTTACAGGGGCTCAAAGTTAAGAGTTTGCCTTAAATCTCATAGGAGACTGCACTTGGACTTTCTGGCAATGCTGAAACTATCAGGACTTTGTCAACACCTAGAGATGGACTAAATGCATTTTGTATAAAGAGATGGGCATGAGTCTTGTGGAGGCCAGGGCCAGAATGTTATGATTCATATCTAGATGTCCCCCTAAAGCCTTATAAGGTCATAGGTGGGGCTTTAGGTAGGTGATTAGATGGTGGGGACACAATACTAATCAGTGGATTAGTCCAATGATGTTTATATTTATAGGTAAATGTGATTTGGGAGGTGAAGCCTGGTTGGAGAGGTGGGTCACTGGGGATGTGACCTGGAAGGGTAAATCTCCCTTCCTCCTTGCTTGATCTTTCTCTCTCTCTGCTTCCCACTGCCATGCCATGAGCTGTTTCTGCTCTGCCACACTCCTCTGCCGTGTTACCCTGGCCTGGAGCCAGCTGACTATGGACTGAAACTTCTACAGACTATGAACCAAAATAAACCTTTCCTTCTTAAGAGTTGCAGGTATCAGGAATTGTGTCCCAGAGACAAGAAAATAACTAAGACAAACTGCTTGCTAAATTCTGACTCTGTGTCAAGTACCAAGAATGCAAAGATGAGGTGCTCTGCATGACCCTTGGTTAAATGATCCTTTGTAGGTCTAAAATCCTGGAAAACTTACACTATACAGTTCATTATTTTGCTGATAACAGATGAGATTGATAATTTTTTTTTTTTTTGAGACGGGGTCTTACTATATTGTTCAGGCTAGCCTTGAACTCACTATGTAGTCATGCTGGCCTCAATCTTGTGGCAATTCTCCTGCCTCAGCCTCACGAGTGCTGGGATTACAAGCATGTGTCACACCACACTCAGCTAGGGATTCCCAAATTTTTGATGACTCTTCTTTTAAAATCGCACTTTAAATCTAAACATACCTTTCCTGAAACAGAAAAATTTCATATATTACAATAAACTCTATGCATCATCTTGTAAGCTTTCTGTAAGAAGTCTCTTTCCAGAATTATATTTACTTATTTAATACATATTTAATCAGTTATATTTAATTAATTTTTTTGGCACTGAGGATTGAACTCAGGGCTTTGTTCTTGCTAAGCATGTAGTCTACCACTAAGTCACAATCAAAGTCATTATTTGTGCATTTTTTAACCACACACCAGACACAGTGCTAAGCATGTCAAAAGCCTGATTTTATCCAATGCCCAGAAAACAACATGAAATAGGAGCTATAATTCTTGTTCTTTTTCGGATGACTTCTGCTGAGATGCTTAGAGAGCTTGGTCAGATGCCCAGAGTCGCACGGCAAATAAAGGGTGAAGCTGGAATTGTATTTGTTTTTTGACACAGGATCTCACTACATAGTCCAGGTTGGCCTTGAACTTTAAACAGTCCTGCCTCAGCCTCCCCAGTGCTGGTATTATAGCCCTATAGGCATGTAGTACAATGCCCAGCAAAGTCCAGCCCTCTTAATTATTATGTTTATTATTCAATGTTGTTACTAAAAAATAGAGAAGGATTTTCCCACCAAACCCAGCTTAAAGGATGAAGGCACAAGTGTATCTCAATACTGTCCATTACTTCCATTTTAAGGATGGTAACAAAATGAGTCAGGGGCTCTCTCCTTTGAAGCACTAGCCCAATTAATGAGCAAAATCATTTATATGCAATAACTTGTGTCCAAAAAGCCAGATGGAGTTGGGGTAGGTGGATTTTAGATAAAGGTTTATTTCACAATTTTTTTTTTTTTTGGTACCGGTGATCGAACTCGGGACCTTGTGCTTGGGAGGCAGGCAGTGGAACCACTGTTTTTCACAATTTTGAACCCTCTGTCCAAAGGCCTAACTGATAGCCCAAGGTGAATACTTGCTTTGAGCTGGATAAATTTAAATATAACACATCTGGCAAAAGAGCTCTAGCTCGAGTGCTAGCCTGAACTAGCTAGAACTAAGAATCAAGTCAAGTCATTTTGGGTGGTAAAAGTCATGAAGACTGAAATTTAGGAGGAATAAAGCAGCCATGTTTTCTGTCATATGCAGAATGAAAAGTTTATGAAAAGAAAGCAAGCAACTCTGAAAGGTCTTAGTATAAAGCTATCAAATACAAAAATTTCCTACCTCATTAGTCTAAAATATATCAATCCTATATCAGGAGGAGAAAAAACATATATTGGTATTAATGTTACTAACCTTATTTGTTCTTGGATTCAACATGAGTGGCTTTCCTTTCTCTTTCGTGTGCAAATGATGGCATGCCAAAGTACAAGGAGTGGCAACAGTTCTTAATCGGGAAAACATCTTTTCTTTTACCTGGTGAAATAAGCAAATAAACCACTGGTAAGAAACATGAGGAATTGCATGTACATCCTGTTAGTTTTCAAAGGCAAATTTAGAAAGCTTATCTTTCCATGTGTGAAAGTGCTCTTTGTTAACATATTTACATGTTCATAGATTATAGCAGTTGTAAAAAGGAAGAAGACAGCTTTCCTGATAACTTTTAAGTTTCTGGATAATAATCACTGCTACTTTGTAAGTACTACCTACTATATGGCAGACTGTGCTAAACATTTAACCATTCTAATTCACACCAGTGAGACAAGGTATGTCTCTCCCACTTTTTTTTTTCCCCCCATTAACTTTATTGGTACATTTTAGGTATACAATACAGTTACATTCATCATTGGGATCTTGTACCATTACATGAGTCTCTTGGTT
>NW_004624778.1:14402696-14440357 GCF_000247695.1 Heterocephalus glaber | reverse complement strand
TTATTTCTGATTTCATTTTTCCCAGATCCTCTTTTGTTGCCAGTTCAGAGAGTCCAGGTGGTTGAGTATCAGATTGTTCCATCTCGTTTCCCTTTGGGGTTGCTGTAGGTGATCCAGAAGTCTGTTTTTGAGGCTTGTTTATGTATCTTCTCATTTCCGAGGGGTGGGGTGGGGCGTGTGCTTCTGGGGCTCACGGGGCTCCCCTTCTCCCTAGGAGCTTAGGATGGCAGTGGGGGAGCTTCCTTCCGGGTGCTGGGACCAGCTGAGCTTCACCGGCCTAGGAGCCTCATGTCTCTCCCACTTTTAAGAGAAACCAGAAGAGGGCCAGGGATTTAGCTCAGTGGTTCCACTGTGCAAGGTCCCGAGTTCAATCCCTGGTACCAAAAAAAAAAAGAAAGAAAGAAACCAAAAGAGAGGATAAGAAACAAGGAAACATCTACTAAACAGCAAAGAGAGCTCCATTTAATGAGCCTGGGAGCTGAGTTTCATGGTGGAAAGGTAAATAACAGAAAAACTGGACCATTCACATTCAGAGGACAAGGAGCTATTCCAATTCTTAATCTAGACCCAGAATCTTATTTATTTGTTTGTTTGTTTTTTGGGAAACAACTGTTTATTTGTTAACCATAAATACAGACTGAATGGTACATGTTTCCATTTTCTTCTCAGGCCAAAGGTTTCAGCTTCATTATATTTTACACGAAGACAGAAGGCTTGCAGTGGCCCTGTTAAGTCTACAGCCGAGGTTTAATGATGGCCATGGTGACATAGCATGAAGTCAACCTTGTTGCCTTAGATGACTGGAATCACAGTGTCTAGACCTAGAATTTTAATGTGCTATATTCAAAGTTTGAATTTAATGTACCAGAACTTTTTGTCACAGAAAACCTGTTATTTAACATTAAAAATCATGTAAATTGGCTAGAAAATATATGAAGTAATTCTTGTCCTTTCATACTCATCATAAACATGGGAATTTTCAAAATTAAAAACTACAAAATTAAATATTAATAGGGCCAGAGATTTAGCTAGGCTGGGGATTTAGCTCATGGCACCTTGCCTGCCTTGCAAGTGCAAGGTCCTGCGTTTGATCCCCAGTACCAGGAAAAAAAATTTAAATGTTAATATTTAGAAGTAATAGATTCTTCTGCTTCTCATTTTTTCTACCGAGAACTGGGATTTGCAACATTCATTTATGTCTTTCAATCACTATAATTGTCATGCAGTAAATGTTTTAGTTTTTACATTTTTTTTTTAAATGAAATTTCTATTTGCTGAGAAATTCAGTCTGTTAGAAGAAGCAAAACCATTTACACAAGATTTTTTTTGTTTCTTTTTTTTTTTTTTGGTACGGGGGATCGAACTGGGGTCCTTGCGCTTGAGCAGCAGGCAATGAAACCACTGAGCTAAATCCCGGCCCACGTAAGACTTTTAAAAATTAATTTTTACTGAAGTGAAATTCAGGTAACATAAAATTAACTATTTTAAAGTGAATGAGTCAGAGGCATAAAGAAATTCTTAACCTTACAATCACCACCTCCATCTATGTGCTTCCGAAATATTTTTATCACCCATAAGGAAACATCATACCCACTAAGGAGTTATTTCCCTTCCTCTACCACCAATCTTCCGTCTCTATGGATTTACTTCTTCTATTTCATAGAAATGTGGTACTGAAATATGACTACAAATACAAGAAACTTATGATTATTCACATTATCAAGAATACAGAGACAAATACTACAAAAAAATCTGTTTTCTTCAAAATCGTTAATGTCATGAAAGATAGACTAACAACTACAGCAACTTAAAACTTAACAGATCATTAAATGCAAAACTTGATCATAGACTGAAGTACACATCAGAAAACAATCCATTATACTATAGAGGACAATACTGAGACATCTGACAAAATTTAGAAACTTGTTAAAAAAAAAAAAGGCAACTGAAATGAATAGACACTTCTCAGAAGTACAAATGGCCAATAAATACATGAAAAAATGTTCAACATCACTGGCCATTCGAGATATACAAGTTAAAATAATACTAAGAAAAAAAAATAATACTAAGATTCCATCTTACTGTAAAAAGAATGGCCATTATCAAGAAATCAAATAATAACAAATGTTGGTGAGGCTTTAGGAAAAATGTAACCCTTCTATACTGCTGCTGGGAATGTAAACTAGTACAACTAACTGCTTTTTTTTTTTTTTTGGTACCGGGGATTGAACTCAGGACCTTGCACTTGCGAGGCAGGAGCTAATCCACTGGGCTAAATCCCTGGCCCATAATTTTGAAATCAGTATGGAGGTTTCTCAAAAAGCTAAAATTCAAAACTTCATTTGACTTGGCTATTCCCCTTATAGGTATCTTCCCAAAAGAGTTAAAGACATCATATTTCATTGTTACATGCATACCCATATTTATAGCAGTAGGATAAATAATAGCCGAATCTTGGAAGTGGCCTATATGTCTATCAACAGATGAATGGATAAAGAAAATGTGTATTTATACACAATGGAGTACTACTATGCCATAAAGGAGGATAAACAAGTAATTTGTAGGAAAATGAATGCACTTTGAGATTATAATGTTAGGTGAAATAAATCAGACACACAAGCTTAAATATCGCACGGTTTCTCATACGAGAAACCCAAAATATAAGTAAAGAGCAACTCCCCATGAGGAATGTAATAATTATTAGTACTGCAAGCATGTACTAATAAAAGATAAAAAATATGAAGAAAAAGAAAAAATATCCTTGCTCTGAATATACACAGCACAGTATAAAGAGGCAAAGAGGTACAATGTACATATGCAAGCTATCTTTGGAATTTCAGACTAAAATATAAAAGAGAAATCTACACAGTAGCATCAAGTGCACCAAAAAATGCTAGAGTAGCAATTTAATTGCCTGATATTCCTCAGTGAAAACTGAAAAGGCATTAAATGTAGGGCTGGAAGAGATAACCTTTTCTATGTACCAACTGGTGTTACAAGAAAAAGCTTTGAATTTACTTCTCTTTTCAAACTTTCTACCAAAGTGGAGGAGCCTCTAATAAGGAGAAATCCAAAACCACCAAAGGACTGCTTAGAGTTTACATGAAAGCTGGACACAGTGGCCCATGCCTATAATCCAAACACTAGGGAGACTGAGGCAGGAGGATGACTGACAAGTTGAAGCCCAGCCTGGGGAACTTAGGGAGATCTGCAGAATTAATCCAGAACCACTGCTGTTGCTACTCAGAACCGTGTGTGTAAAACACACATGTAAAACCTCTTGCCTTTAAGATCACAGGGATGTGTAGCCTTTATAGTAAGGTCAGCAAGGACTTCAAATAAGGGATATTTTAAAAGAAATGTATAGGTAGGTCAAGACAAAAAGTCTTATTCATAACTTGAAGAAAATAATTTCAGAATAAGGGGCTTTAAAGAAACAAAGTGCAGAAAAATGAGAAAATATAAAGATGATGACTAAGAGGAAACACTAGCAATCAAAAATCTTCATAAATGAGTCATTCAAAAATGACTTAAGATGCAGGCATGATGGCAATGCTACTTGGACGCTGATGGAGGAGGATCCCACTAGCCCAGGAATTCAGGGCCAACCTCATAATGCAGTGAGACACACAAGTCAATAAAACAAAAATAAAAATGAACAAACAAAAAGAATTTAAATAGAAGTTTTGGGAAAAGTTTTCAATTATCAATAATTGCACCTTGGATAAATCTTATTAGCTACAATGATGCCACTGCACAAAGTTCTGAGGATGTGGCTCTGTGTGCAGTGCATTCCCTGCATTCCCAAGAACCAAACTGAAACCAGACCAAGCCCTCTGGAAGCTGAAACATCTTTACAATGAAAGACACCATAAACAAAACTAAGAAAATAATAGAATTGGAGAAAACATCTGGTTCATATATAAAGAATTTTATCTGGAAAAAATAAAGAGCTCCTACAAATGAAAAAGACAAACATAAGAGAAAAATCAGCAAAGAAATAAGCAAGGCAACAAAGAAATAAATACACAATCAACATCTCAAATTATTAATCTCAGTAGTAAGCACAGAAGTGTAATTAAATCTTCAAGGAAATTTTAGTTTGTACCCAATTGTCAAAAACGAACTTTAATGCTTAGTACTGGTGAGTACAGAAAACAAGAACCTTTGATAGAATATAAATTGATAGTCTCTTGGAGGGAAATTTGACCATATCTGTGAATTTTGATCTTAGAACCTTCAACCTAATAATTCCAATTCTAGAGTATCTACCCTAGAGAAATGCCCACAAAAGTACACAATAAGACTAGGTGCAAGCCAGGCATCGTAGTGCTCACCTGTAATCTCAGCACTCTGGGAGGCAGAAGCAAGAGGATCAAAAGTTCAAACCCAGCCAGAGCAATTTAGGGAGACCCTTGCCTCAAAATAAAAAAGACCTGAACATAGAGCTCAGTGTGACAGCTCTGGATTCAATCCCCAGTATTAAAAAGAAAAAAAGACAAAAAACTAGAAACAATCTATAGTGCTCATAAATAAGTAAAGGTTAAAAAAAATTTTGTATCCATATTACAGAATATCATGTAACAATTTAAAGAGTGAGAAATGCACATTTTCACAAATATTTTAAATTAATTCACTTTTAAACCTCTAATAAGAACCATTTATGAGTCAGTTCTAACCAGAGACTGAAACTTAAAATTCAACTCTAATACACTTTCTCTTTAGAGAGAAAAAGTGAGAAAAATACCCAGATTCTAGCACAGCAAGACTAAGACACCATTTGGTGAAAGGGGTAAACATGTAGATTATATATAGCACCAGTAGCTTATTTCTTGAAACTATATATTTATAAACTTTTATATAAATGTATAAAGTTTTGGAAAGATAGAAGAGGGCAGAGAGGAAGGTTAGAAACTATGTAAAATGACTTAATTTTTACTTGATATAATTTGGTATCACTGCAAAAACATTTTAATAAGACTGTATTTATACATTATGTGAATATTTTTTAAAAATACCTAAACTTGTTGTTTGGGGAAAGCAAAATCTAGAGAACCTAAAATCATATGGCTTATTTTTTTCTGATTTAATTTTTATTTACCTTTTAAGAGTTTATTTAATATATTCATATGTCAAAATTAAAGATACAAAAATTAAGAGAATAGTGGTTTCTATCTTACCTGATTCTCCTTCTTTTGTTCTTTCTTTTCTTTTTTTTGTGGTACTGGGATTGAACCCAGGGCCTTGCACTGAGCCACATCCCTAGCCCTAGCCCTTTTTTTTGGTGGTGGGAGGGGATCTTTTTGAGACAGGATCTCACTATGCAGTTCAGGCTGGCCTTGAACTCACTTTGTAGCCCAGGCTGGCCTCAAACTCTGACTCAAGGGATCCTCCTGCCTCTGACTCCCAAGTGCTGAGATTACAGGCCTGTGCCACCACGCCCAGCTATCCCTATCCCTTTTAAAATATTTTACCTCGGTCTAAGTTACCCAGACAGAGCTTGTGAGCCTCCTGCCTCACCCTCCTGAGTAGCTGGGATTACAGGTGTACCCACTATGCCCAGTTACTATTCCTTCTCTGAAAGTAAGCATGAAATGTAATTGTTAATTTCCTGACCTAGACTTGTTTTAAATGTTTAAAGATACATGAAAATTTAGCTAGAAACATTAATGAACAAAATTATCTATGCCATGGGAGGCGCAGAATGAGAGAGGCCAGTAAAAAGAACTGAGCAATAGTCTGCAAGACAGCAGAGGGTAAATTCAAGAGAGGACTGCACCATCAGGGTGAAAGGCTGGGGTTTTTATATTTTTAATTACATGTTTATATTTTATCATGATGAGGGGGGTCCGGAAACGTTATCCTAGGAATGCTTTCATCAGGCCATAGTGGTCCTGCTGTCCACTTGTAGGATAGCCAGGTATTGTGCGAAGACTGAGTAATGTTTTGGTCAACCAGGCCCAGTGTCCTTGGCATTGCTAGAAATGGTCCTTCTGGGTAAAATTAACTAACAAATATGTAAAGATTAGCTTTAAAGTTTTGTGGGGTTTTTTTGCAGTACTGGGATTGAACTCAGGACCTTGTGCTTGTGAGGCAGGTGAGGTGCCACTGAGCTAAATCCCCCGCCCAACTTTAAAGGTTTTTGATCAAGAATATCAGAATAAAACATGTATATCGTACAGTACTCGAAAGGAACTTGACATTACATTGAGATAGGAAAAGAAATGCTGTTCTTTAAGACCTGACAAGCAGTTAAATTATCTTGGTTTTTTAAAATTTATTTTAAAAATTTTATTTTATTGGTACATTTGAGGTGTACAATATAATGACATTCATCATTGGAAATTTGCACCTTTACATAATCTCTCTTGGTTCTTACTTTTCACCCTTCCTCTGCCCTCCCTTCAACCCCTCCATCTCTCCCTATTTACAAAGACTTTGTTTCCATTTTTTCATTTTCTCATATTAATTCCATTCCTTTCTTTCCTTTCCCCATCCCTCCCACTTCCCCTTTGCCCCTTTTCCTATTTCACATTATTTATTATACCTTTTAGTCCTTATTTACACTTTCAGTTTCTCACACTAGAGAAATTATTCAGTTTTTACACGTCTTACTTATTTCACTTAAGAGTATTGCCTCAATGTGCATCCATTTAGCTATGTCTCTAATTTCTCATTTTTTATGGCTGAGTAGTACTCCATTTTAGAAAAAAAACACATTTTCTTTATCCAGTCTCCAGTTGATGGGCATTTGGGCTGTTTCCAAGCTTTAGCTATTACAAACTGTGCTGCTATGAACATGGGTGCACATGTATCACTGTGGTATATGATTCTTTAATTCTTTGGGGAAGATCCCCAGCAGGGGAATAGCTGTGTCAAATGGGACTTTCAGTCCTACTTATTTGAGGTATCTCCATACTGATTTCCACAGTGGTTGCACCAGTCTACACTCCCACCAGCAGTGGAGCAGTGTTCCTCTTTCCCCACAGCCCCACCAGCATTTGTTATTGGTTGATTTCATGATAGCAGCCATTCTTTCTGGGGTGAGGTGGAATCTCAGCATTGTTTTCGTTTGCATCTCTCAAATGACCAGTGATGTTGAACATTTTTTCATTATGTTTATTTGCTATTTCTACTTCTTTGTCTGAGAAATGTCTGTTCATTTCAGATGCCCATTTCTGGATTGGGTCTTTAAATGTGGGAGGTCTGATTTTTTTAAGTTCTTTATGTATTTGAGATAGAAGACCTCTGTCTGATGAACAGCAGGTGAAAATTTTTTCCCACATTGTGGGTTGTCTCTTCACACTGTTGGTGGTTTCTCTTGCTGTGCAGAAGCTTTTTACCAAGAAGAGATCCCACTGGTGAGGGTTTTTCTTCACATTAAACAATTCAGTAGATACCACGTGTCCTATAATGCAATTAAATTCTGACTCTACCTAGAGATAGTGTCAGACCCCAGAGGTTACAGGCGCATCCCAAAAGACTGCCCCCACTTCAAATGTGAACTGCAAGTAGTAGGTTGCCACCTACACTTCCAGGCAGCCAGCTTATATTTGGGTTCCCACTAATACCTCCTCAGTGGGTTTAATAATTTGCTAGGATGGGTGACAACACAAGGAAAAACTTTACTTAACATACCAGCTTATTATAAAATATAAAAAATGAGACAGATGAACAGATATATGGGGGAAGGTTTAGAGGGGAGGCACTGCATGCTCCCAGCACCTTCACGTGTTCAGCAATCCAGAAGTTCTGGAAATCTTGTAGGAGGGTTTTATAGAGCTTAAGGTGCAGCACCACCCTTCTAAAGTTCCACTCCTCTAGTCACCTGGGTCTTTCTGTTGAGGGCCCCAGGCCTCAGGTGTGATCACAGGGTGGGGGGGGGCGCCTTATCAAGAGTAACAAAAGTTAATCGTGGTTACCACGGGGAAGTGAATAAAACCTAGAATTTGCAGAAGTTAAACTGATACTATTTTAGTGAACTTCTAAATTTAACATCTATTAATTATGCGTCTTTTCTTTGTGGTAGGGTCTACCTTCTGTTTTCCTGGAAAGGATGACTTTACATCATTTGATGAGCCTATTTCACGTTTTTTGGTTGTTTGCTTATTTTTGGTTTTTGCAGTCTAAAATAAAAATGTTAAATGCAATTTTAGTTCTCAAAAGGTAATGTCTTAATTTTGTACTAAATCAGGTTAGAAGCAGAGGCTTAACTTAGATTAATGATTATTGTGCCCAGTTTAACATATTGAAGGAAAAGGAGCCAACTTTGGAAGATCTGATAAGCAAGTAGAAAACAAAAAGTAAAAGCATAAAACCTCTAAATGGTGTGATACATTTTTTAAAAGAAGAAAAGTTACATTTCATAGTTTTGGATTATAACTAGAGAGAAAGCCCTAAGCCTCTATGGTCTATTCTGATCCTTAATTGCTTAGCTGTCATTTACCCATGTTTCTGTTTACTATGTATTAAAATGGGTAGTAGTGTTTACTTAACTACCTCACAGATGTGTTAAGGCATAGTACATTAAATTTCATGAACTGTTTCTCAGTCTCATTTAAAGCCTCCGAAATTTGAACCTATTTGTACCACAATGTGATACTCAGAATTTTATTCATACCAGGCTTTGATAATTAAACTGGAAAATGAAGGTTAAACAACCCTGTTGTGATCTGGCCAGATAACACTCAGAATTCATGTGGCTGCTATTTTAGTGAAAATGGACGGGGATGGGTTTATTTCAAAAAGGCCAAGGATCTTTTTTTCTTCCAGTATTCTAGATGAACATATTGTAGTAAACAGAACAGAGATTATGGACCTAAAGTGGTAATAAGACTATTTTGGGGAGGGGAATGCTATTGAAACTTTAGAGCCATATTTAAAATACCTCAGGCTAATTACTGTTAATTTGGGGAGATGAACTTATTTTTGATAATGAGAGTGGACTAATTCAACAGGAAGTTCTAGAGTTCCTGCTGTTAATAAAATTACTTTGAGTTGATACATTTTTTATAGGTGATAGTTTTCTTTTTGAAAATTTAGTATTAAGGACTTAAAATGTGAACACATTTGTGTGGAACTATCCACACCTCTTGAGAATCTTAACTACTGGAAATCCTTAACCAATCACAGTAGTTTTTGCCTTTTTATTTTCAGAATTTTGATTAGACATTTTATATTGATTTTTTTTTTTTTTTTTTTTTTGGTACCAGGGATCAAACTCGGGTCTTTGAGCTGTGCAGCAGGTGGCAAAACGACTGAGCTAAGTTCCCGGCCCTATATTGATTTTTTTGTAATCATATTTCATCTAAACATAGCTTTTTCTGATCTTTAAAATTTTAATCTAAAGATAGAATCCCATTTTTAATTAATTTAAAGAAGTAACAAAATCACTTTTTCCTGTTCCTTTAGGAAAGAGCTATTGCCAAAGTAAAGAGGTAGATGATATTTCATCTTGTTATGTAATGGGGTTGTGGTTTGAGAGCAACTGTTTTCCTCGTAAAATTCGAATTTCAAGGGATGTCAGTGTTCATTTATGCCATTTCTTCATTCCAAGACGGTTCTATTCCATTTTAGAAATTTGAAATATGTAATTTGAAATCCTTAAATAAAATTTGGACTTAATTTTATTTAAAAAAAAAAAAAGTAACAAAAGTAGCTCCTATCACTTAGGAAGTTCCAAGGGTTTTAGGGTCTCTGTGCCAGGAATACAGACAAAGACCAAATATATTTCAGATAACACTATATTATTTTAATATATAATTATGAGTCTTATGCCTTTTATAACACTTCTTTCATAAGCAGAAAAATTTGTTTTGTGTGTGTGCACAAGTGCACATGCTATGGTGTGTGTGTGAACTGTGGGGTGTGTGTGGGTATTTCCAAGTACATAAGCCTTAAACTGTGACTTATCTAATTAGTGGATTTACATACTTGACCAGATTTTCCCTGAATCACAACTAGAGTTACTGAAAGTCATGGACATCACTTAATATATTAAAGCAGGAAAAAAACCAAAACAAAACAAACTAAAGTTCAGAGATGCTCCAGAGTTCTACTATGGTTTCTATTTGCTGTTTCAAATCTTTCAACCCTTGAGCCTTTAGTTACCTTGTTCCTGATTCTTTGATGTATTCCCTCCCTCTCCTTTAAAAACTCATTTTTAGGACAAAATTTCATTTACTAATTAAACAATTTCTCTTTAAATTCTCATAGCTCTTCAGTTACCTATTTCTAATATGCCATTTGTTTACTTCAATTATTTTAAGTCTACATTTGTACTTGGACCTTTTAATTCACCTACTCATGTTTTATGACTTAAAATTCTGTTTTAAAAGCTTATTATAAAGACTTTCAAGACCTTTTCAGATTATTCTAACGTCTTCAGTGCCTAGATAGACACTTTTGGTCTCTTCCATGGCATAATTCTTATCTATGAGCTATTTTTTAAAAAATAGGAGTGACCTTTGACAAAAGTCTCCTACATGTGCTATGCTTGGGAAACCAACCTTTGAAGGCAGTAAGTATGCTTCTATGAAATCCAAAGAGCTTAACAGCCTAAAACTAGTTTCTAAATTTGTTTGTTTTAAATGGTTACATACTTCCAGGGTAGAATTCCAAACCCAAATTCAAATGAGCTGAAGGTTTTAAGATTCCTATGGTGTGAGGTAAGGGGCTTAACTCTCACCTCAACCCAGGAAGGATGCAGGTTTCAGCTCCACTAACAGAGAGGATAGTTTTCCCAGTTCTCACTAATTTGGGTTCCTCATGTTGAATAGGGCATGGGAAATCAGTTTCTATTTCCTGCAAGCAACAGATATTTGCCCGTTATATTTATTGTTCCATGTTCACTCACAGGACCCTTGTCTAACTCCAGCTCACTGCTGGAGGATCTTTCTTCAATCCTGAATGTGGAGACTTCCCTTTCTTGCTCTCAAATTTGATTCCATGTTTCTTTCTATTTCACTTACCATTACTCTTCTTTTTGAACAAGAAAGGTAAATTCCAATACGTGACTAAGTGACCACTGTAAAGAATTTGATTCATCCTCACCTTAAGCCTCATCTTATTTACTGAGTCATCTACTGAGCACCTACCACATCCCTGGACCTGAATGAGGCCTGAAGCAGTACTGCTCTCATATTTCCACTAAACCTACATGAGTCCACGTCTTTTTAGCTCTCATGAAGCACATAATACTTTCCTAACATTGTTCTATAATAAGTAAAGCCCAAAGGCTTTTCTTTGTGAATTTTTAAAAAACTACGAACAAGGGGAAAACCAAGAAAAATATCTAACTTACCTTTTCTTGGTTGTTTTCAAATTTAAAAACATACCAATAATAGGCTTCCCAAGGTTTTCTTTTTTATAATTTGTGTGTCTATGAATTATCTTTACTACCTCAATCTAACAATAAATTAGACATAGTGGTGCAAACCTGTAATCCCAGCACTCAGGAGGCTGAGGCAGGAAGATTTCGAGTTTAGGACTAGCCTGGACTATGTAGCAAGACCCTGTCTCAACGAAATTAAATTAAATTACATTTTAAAAGATAAGAAAATAGGTTATAAGCTGCTTTAAGCAAACTCCTTTGACTTTATTTTTTTATGACAAAATCTACTTTGTAAGAGATTCCTTGCTGAATTCCTTTAAATAACAAATTGTTATAGGCTGCTTTTAAATTGCAACTTTCACTTCAGATCTTTTCAGGATTGTGCTGCATGAAAGATTTATGTTATTTTCCTTCTATTTATTAATGTACAGTAGAAAGTGCTATCAACTGGCTCTGGAAGTAAAAATTCTGTACTTTCTATCATGTTTCTAATAATTAACCAAACAATAACCTACCACTAAAAATATTAATTATAGCAACACAATGGTAGAAAAAAATGTACCAAGAAGTAGTCCCCCCTGGTCCCCAAACATAATTGAAAAGTATTAACAAAACAGGACAGCTGTCACTCAGGTGAGTAGAGGAAAAACTCTAAATTTTGTCTCTGTCGTTAAAAAAAGTGGGTTTTTTTCATTCAGGAGGCTGAGACAGGGGGATCACAAGTTTGAAGCCAGCCTGGGCTACGTAGTGAGCTCAAAGCCAGCCTCAACTACATGAAGGGACCTTGTCTCAATAAACCAAACAAAAACAAATAATTAAGAAGTGGGTTTTGAGGTGTTTTGTTTTGTTTGGGTGAGTTATTTGAGTGAGTGAGTGTGTGTGTGTGTGTGTGTGTATGGTTTTGAGACAAGGTCTCCATAAGTCCCTAAACTGCCCAGGCTGAGCTCAAACTTGAGATCCTCCTGCCTCAACCTCTCAGAGTGCTGAGATTATAGTTATGAGCCACCACATCTGGCTTTTAACAGTTTTAGAAAAATTGATCATATGTTTGTGTGGTTCTTCCAGAGTAGGCAGCCTTCTTTACCACAATGAAATCTCTGGCACCAAAAAATTAGGTTAGCATTGCAATCTAATCTGCAATGAGGTAGACTGCCTAACTGAGGTAGGCAAATCTAAAAATAGTATGAAATATACTTTATTTTAAATAAAAGACAATCTAAAAAAGCACATCTTACAATTAGCAGCTAAGATTAACATTCTGATACATAAACTCTATTTTCAGCTCCTGGTTACAATCCTGCTCCTATCAAATTACTGAAGTTAGTCTGTACAGTAGAGGTAACATCATGTGTCAAATCTAACCTCATATGATTATCAAATGAGAGAATATGCGTAAAAGAGTATGATAAAGAGTTGAAATGTTATTCATATTATAGAGAATTTTATTATTAAGTGATAGGGGAAAATAAAACATAAAAGTAACTTTATGTATTTTTTTTCAGTATTGGGAATTGAACCCAGAACTTTCATACTGAAGTACATTCCCAGCCTTTTTCACAGTGGACCCCTGACTTATGAACTCCATTGGTTCCCAAGGGTTGGTTGGTTGTAACTAAGTCAATATGGCGGAGATCTGAATGTTCACCTAGGTACACGCTACAGATAACAAGAGGCAGGTGAATCTTCCATTAACCTAATTAACCCAAGTTGTTCAAGTGTAAGGCCAGTCGTTACTTGAGGGTCCACTGTATTTTGAGATAGGGTCTCACTAAGTCACTAAATTGCCCAGACTGGGCTGGAATCTACAATCCTCCTGCCCCAGCCTCCCAGTGTGCTGAGATTACAGGCGAGTGCAACCACACCGAGGAACATAAAAGTAACTTTTGGGGGGGGGGGGACCGGGGATGAAATTTGGGTCCTTGCGCTTGCAGGGCAGGCGGCTGAACCACTGAGCTAAATCCCTGGCCCCATAAAAATAATTTTAGTGGTATCTTTAAGACAAGGTGATGTAAGGAAAAAAACTTCTTGGAAGACCCATTTTTGCCAATTAGAACTCAGGACAGTTACAAAGAGAATCTGACAAATGGGCTTATTACCAACTGGCGGAATGACAAAATGGGAGAAAACATTCCTACCATCTTGTTTTACAGATATGACAGAACTAGAAAAATGAGTAAAAACAGGAAACAAAAAAAGGTGGAGAGTTTAATTCTAATTATGTAAAACCAAGCTGCTTACTCCAGAGTTCGATATGCCTGGTTTTTGCCCTGGTATGGCCACTGTTCTTTACCTTACCTTGCCCTTTCTAAGGGGTAAGGGCTGATAAAAGCAGGGTGTTCTCAAACTGGGAGGAAGTGAAACTCCCTTGACAGTGGTGTTTACAAACAGACTGGGAGTGAAACAGTGAGGCCTTCGGCTGCTGGAGAACTCTCATTAGGGCCGCCAGGGCGGGGGTGGAGGGGGGTGGGGAGAGACATAGATAAAGTCAACCTCCCAAAAGACCAAAACACTTAACACTACTGGCTAGAAAGGCCAATACTTGGTGTAACCAGCATAAGCTTTGCAGCCAGTCAGATGTGAATTTGAATTTGACTGACCTCAGCTAATTATCTTATGAGCTGTCAGCAAGGTGTACTCAAGTAGTCCCGCAACTGCTGTTAGTCTGAGAAACATTTTCATTGGTCTGTGATCAAAGAAGGAGAAACTAGGACAATACAATATAGTTGTTCACAATACTAAATTTATTCTTTGTTTTTATGTTATAACGATGACCTCCCTCCCTTTTGGTGATAAGTCCTTTCTTTTCAAAAAGGACAGAGACAATAGATTGAAGTAGTTTTTAAGAAGGTCCTTACTTAACCTTCACAGAATCAAATGTTGGCATATATTTGGTCCCCAAATGTCCCCTATTCATACATTTGTCTGTTTGTTTGAGATAGGGTCTTGCTATATCATAACTCAAGCTGGCCTCAGTACTATCTGGCCTACACATAATTTTAAAAATTTGTCCATGAAGTCCAATCTGGGTACCACACAATTGTAAGTCTCATTTTCTCATCAAGATAATGGAGAGGAGTTCCCTTTTACACAACCGTATGTAGTAATATAAAGTAGACAGCCCTCCAAGCTTTATCATCATCATGAACTTGACTACTTGACTGGAAGATTTACTGAATAAAACTCAGACCAGGGCAGTCTAACAGAGAGGTCAATGGACAAGCCCTGGAGTCAAACTGCCTGGATTTAAATGCTGGGCTTTGCCTTTCGCTAATCAGTGAGTCTGAGTCAAATCAGGACCTCCCCAAACTGCTGATATCTAATCATTCAAATGAAATAGCACCAACAGCTACTAAGTAGGAGCTGTTTGGAGATTTCAATGAGATAATCCACACAGGACACATCACAATCACAGTGCCCTTATAAGTTCTCATAAGCATAATTGTTGTAGACTAAAGTGGTCAGAAGTTGCTTTCTAAATTCCTGCTAGTTTTGTCAACAACATCCTCTAAAGATGAAATCCGTATTAAGAAGCTATGAGCTATGAAGATAATCATGATTAACATTCATTTAAATATTTCAAATTAAAATCTCTAGGTCAAGAATGACAATCTGAATACAGATCCAGGCAACATCAATCATCGTCCTAAACATTATCTACAGAAATAATATTCATTACTCTTGAAATGTGTAAATATTGATCAAAAGAAGTATAACATGTAGCCATATGAACAAATGATGACTTTCAAATAAACTACTAAATTTTTTTTTTTTGATACCGGGGATTGAACTTGGGATCTTGCACTTGTGAGGCAGGCGTCAGAACCACTGAGCTAAATCCCCAGCCCTTAAACTACTAAATTTTAATAAAATAGTTCAATTTTTGGAAAATCAAATGTAACTTCTTTATTGCGAACTTTCTTCTCTAAAATGAATACTCAGTAAATAAAGGTTTTAGTTTACGTCTTAAAATATGGCTAGTTTGTCTGAAATCAATCAGCATAAATTAGAATTTTAGTTTACCACAGTACAAAATTTAATACAGATTAAGCTTTTATGTGAGATAAAATAAGAATTAGGCAAGAAGAATATTATAGTAGCTTTTAACTTAACAAAAAACTGAAATGGTAAATGAGTTTCTCCTTTAATGTATTTTCCTGAGTATATTTAAAAAACAAAAACGTACATGAGTATCTTCTAAGGGTGTAACCCATAAGCAGGTCTTTTTAGTAACACCTATTAACCAGGAGTATGTTACTCTCAAAAGAAAGAATTACAGAAGTATCGTCCAACATTTCCTATTAGTGTATTATAAAGGTTGTATGAGCATTTCTGGTCTAACTTTCAAGGTTTTATAACTATCACAAAAGAATTTGATACAGATTACAAACTAGGGGTCAAAGTTGATTAAAGATCCAAGATTAAAAGACAGAATTAAACTTTTTTCTTTGCAAACCATGTAACACAGCAAGTGTTATAACAACTAGCTATAGCAGTTACATTTCTATACACTAGACATTTATTGGGGGGACAAATGTTTCTTCTCTAACTTCGAGAACATTTGAAAACTAAAGATAAAAATGTGTGGGTATTACTTTGCAATTAGCTTAACAATGGTTCAGGAAGACAGAGGAGGGAGTGGAGCTCTGAAGTCAGACTGCTTGAGTCTGAATCCAAGATCTCACATTAAACTATGCGCTGTCTTGGATAAGTTCCTAAACTTTAGTTTCTTCGTTTGTATACTGGGAGATAATAAGAGTACCAACCTTAGAAGGTTATTGGGATAATCCATTTAACGAACAGTGCCCAGCCCATCACTAACAACAGTGCTTTTACTGTTATCAACAATTGCAATACTAACAAATAACAATGTTACTGACTGCTTTGTAGAAGTGACCTGCCACAACCATTAATCACTAAGGTCAATCAGCAGACAGGAGAGGATGAAACGTTTTCTAAAGGGGCACGTCTGTTGAGGTTATTCTGATGAGGCTTCTCAACAAAGGCAACATAAATGTTCTAGAATCATCTTCCAAAACAAAAAAGAAAGATACTGTGAAAGGCCACAAAATGCAACAAACAGTACACGCCGAGATGGCGATCGCGGGCGTCAAAGAAACACCTGCCAACCCCGAGGCACAGATGCCATTTCCTCAGAACAGACAAAACCACTTCAATCGTACAACTTCCTACCCTGCAGCAACTCTTTCTTTCAAAGAACCCACACACGGTCTAACTTTGTCACTTCCTCATCCCAGGTGAAAAAGCGATCCTGCCAAAGGGGTTTAGAGTTAAAACGGTCTTTAAGGGCGCCAGAGGAGAGAGAGATGCTCGTTACCTGGAGGCCACAGGGCTGGAGCCTGGGGTGGAAGGTTGGAGCTGGGGCGCCCCCGGCAACGGCGAGCGGGAAAAGCGGAAAAGCGCTCCCCAAAGCGCGCGACCGGAACAGCCGCGGGCGGTGGCACCGGGGGTCCCGCCGGACCTGAGCGACCCGGTCGGGTCGGGGCGCACGCGCGGAAGCCGCGCTCGGCTCCCGGCGGTCCGCAGAGGAGCCGCACCCGAGCAGCCCGGCCCCGGCCTCGCCGCGCAGAGCCTTACCCGAAGCCTCGTCCTGCGACAGGTGGTCCTGCGGACGCAGCCCTGCCGCCCGCCCCACGATGTTCAGCCCCGGGGCGGCTGGTCCTGCCCTCCTTACCCCCGAGCTCCCAGAAGCCCGCGCCAGCTCAGGCTCACCCTGGCGTGGACCGCCGCACAAACCTCAAGGGAGCCAGGAAAGCGGGGAGAGCCGGCGCGGCCCTGGGCGGACGGACGGGCGCGCGAACCAATGGGAGGCAGGGACCCTGCGGGGGGCGGTGCCTCGAGCACCTTCCTCCTTTCGGTTGGTTTCTCCTGGTTAACTGTTCGGGGGCCGCGCGCGCGCCCCCGAGTGGACGCGACCCGGAGACCTCGGAGAGCCTAGCAGAGTTGGAGGACTTTAGAGGCAGGCAGCTCTGAGGAAGAACCGAGTATTCCTTAACGCGGTCCTTCCCTCGGCGCACTCCCGGCTTTGGCTTGGGGAGGGGTGGCGAGGCAGGGCTGCGAGTTCGCGCGAGGGCGCGCTCTGCGCAGGCGCGAGCGGGGTGTCGGCGGGTACCAGTCTCGGAATCCAAGGAGGTTAGAGAAACTGCTGGGATTGGGTCCATCCTGAAGGCCCTTGGAAGAAGGGAGAGGATGGAGGAGAGATTTAAGAGCTGGATACAAGGCAAGAGAATGGAAAGGGAGAAGAGGGAGGTCCCCGGAAATACAAGGCTTCAGTACTTTAGTAGGAAGTACTGGACACTTCTATGTTTCAGAGCTGTTTTTGTTGGTGTGTGTAGGACTCACTTTCCTGCAGAATTCTTGCCACTCTGCGCGGCTGCTGGCGCAGATACTGACCCGCAGGGAATTTACGTCCCTACTAGCACAATTACCACAAATATTGTGTTCTCTCAGAAAAGCACGGGATCACTAAATTATCAAGTCCTTGAAAGCAGCAGGGACCACACTTCCCCACATCTGTACCCACCCAGGATTAGGATTCTGGAGGATATTTCTTTTATCCTTATTTCAGAAAATATCACTAGAAATTCTTTATTGTAATCGAATTTGCCTAATCATGAAACCAGGGATGGTAATGACAATTTTTTTTAAATGTACAGGGTAAACAAGAGGCAAGGCAGATAAACTATAAGAGAAGTAAATGTGTCAGGGACCGTGGCACAAGCCTGTAATCCCAGCCACTCCATAGGCTGAAGCATGAGGATCCCAAGTTCAAGGCCAACCTGGGCAAATAAGTGATGGTACTGTCTCAAAGAAATTTTAAAAGGGGCTAGGTTGTAGCTCAGTCCCCAATACCACAATCAATCAATGATGGAAATGTAGGAGAGAAAATTGCGAAGCAGAGAAAAGTAAATTGTTCCCTCCTAAAGTCTATATAAATTCCGGAGCAACTATCCTACTCTGAACTTTGAAGGGTGAGGCATCTGAGGGAACATTGTAGTTAGATGATAAGTGATAGGCATGGCTGCTATGGTAACCACCACAGTAAAAAGGAGGGCTATAAATAAGCATGACCTAAGATAACCCTACTCACCAGACTCAAGGCGCGGCAAGTTGTAGGAGGGAAACTTCAAAAATGTGAATGTCTTTAGAAGTGCTTGATCAGTGGAAGTGTTATTCTTTTGTTTTTGAAAGACATTTTGTTTTTGAAAGGCCTGCATTAGAATAACCCCAGGTTAAAGATTTGTAGAGAGCTATAGTGATGATGCACACCTGTAATCCTGGCCCTCTGGGAGGCTGAGGCAGGAGGATCTCAAGTTCAAGCCTAGCCTAGCGAAACCATATCTTAAAATAAAAAATAAAAAAGGGCTGGGATATTGTTCAGTGTGTGGGCGAGAAGGAATTCATCATGGATTAGACTTATTTAGATTAAATTGACACAGGCATTAAAGATATTTGGTCTTTATTAAACCTATATCTGCTAATGTCAAGGAGGCAGACAACTGTTTGACTGGACTACTCTCAGCTCTCCTTAGTTACTTCTAGTGATTGATCAAAGGCTTTCTGATAAAAAAATTAACAAACTTTTACTAGAAAAACAAATTAGTTTTTCTGTTCACACAATCATCACAGAATACATTGCATCACTTGTGGTCATCAAAATGTGTAGCCTGTAGTCCCAGCTACTTGAGGGGCTGAGGTGGAAGGGTCATTTAGGCCAGGAGTTCAGACCAGCCTGGGCAATGTAGTGGGCAATACCACATTTTTTAATGCATGGATTTACCCCCTCCACAACCAGTTCTACACCACAAACTGGCAGGGTGTCCTATAATTTAACTCAGCTGTGACACTATCTGCCTAGAGATGGCATCACTTCTTGCAGAATGAAGGCTGGGTCCCACAAGACTGTCTTCAATTTAGATGTCAGTCACAACCCCCAAGTTGCCCCCACCCCTTCTTTGCATTCAATTAATTTGCCAGGCTAGCTCACAGGACTCGGGAGACACTTTATTTACTTTTAGTAGTTTATTATAAAAGATGTTTCAAAGTGTATAGATGAACAGCCAGATGGAAGAAATGCATGGGACAAGGTATGTGAGAAGGGCTGAGAGTTTCCATGCCCTTTCTGGCCACACTACCCCTCAGGTAGCTCTACACATTCAGCAAACAGAAAACTCTCCAAACCCATCCTTGTGGGGTTTTATGGAGACTTTATTATGTAGGCATGATTGAATACATTGTAAATCATTGGTGACCAGCTTTACTTTCTGCTGGAGGTAGGAGGGGTGCATCTGAAAATTCCAAGCAGTATCTATCTAATCACTCATATCTTTTTTTTTTGGTACCGGGGATCAAATTTGGGTCCTTGAGCTTGCAAGGCAGGCAGCAGAACCACAGTATCTAATCACATGGTTGGTTTCCCTGGTAGTAACCTCCATCCTGAAGTTATTCAGGAACTTTCCAAGAGTTGCAAATTGCCTCATTAGAACAAAAAATACTCCTATCACCCAAGATATCCTGAGAAAATGATTTATTAGCTCTGTATCAGATCTTGACACTCAAGAAGTTACAAAGGTGTTGGGAGTTCTGTGTGAGGAACTGGGGATGGAGACCAAATTTGAAAACAGAAGATTCTCCAAGTGTCCTGTCTGTAAGGATTTTAGAAGCTCTGTCTTAGGAACCATGACAGAAATCAAACATATGTCTTGTTATACCATGAAAGCATAGGCTTCCTATCCCATATGTTGCCATGTGGCTGTTGAACTCTTGAAAAGTGGTTAATTTAAATAGAGGTACACATTGTATTTGAAGACACTGAAAAAAGTAAATATCTTTAAAAAATATTGATCACATGTCAAAATAATATTTTGGTTTAAATGAAATATATTATTAAAATTAAAATTCACCTTTTTCTTTTTTTACGGTGTGTGTGTGTGTGTGTGTGTGTGTGTGTGTTGCTGGGGATTTAACCCAGGGTCTTGTGCATGCTAGACAAGCATTGTACTACTAGGCTTCATTCCAGTCCTCCTTTTTACTTTTAAAATGTACTTAAAATTATATTACTGGGGCCTGGGGGTACAGCTCAGAATGAATGCCTAGCATGAGCCAGGCTTTGGGTTTGGTCCCTAACACCACAAGAAAAAAAGAAAGAGAGAGAAGAGAGAAAAGAAAAGAAAGAAGAAAAAATTACATATGTAGATCCCATTTATGGCTTGCACTTTATTTCCACTGGACAGCTCTTTTCTAAGGGGGAGCCTGTTAGAACCATGAAAGTAGAAACTGCTGGGTAGGGCTTCTGGCAAGGCTTATTTAAAGAACACAGTCAATTGGCACGTGTGTTTGGCCTTTTTGCCTCATCTTTTTTTTTTTTTTTTTTTTTTTTTACCAAAAATGTTTGGAGGTATGACATCTGTCATTGGGCCACAAAGCTGACAAACAAGAGGATGAAGCCCTGAGGTACTAGGAGAACAGAACAGCCTGTGTGTTTCTCTCCTCTAGTGTATACACATACCTACCAGAAAAGTTAATACAGCAGCATAAGGTGTTCTTTTCATATAACCGGTTATTGGTGACATATTACATATATTACATTGGGGATTCGAACAATGAAAGGGTAAGGAAAAGACGAATATAGCTGGAGAATAGGACTAATCTTTAATGGTGTCATTATGCCTAAAACCCCCTCTGCTGGTTTCTGTAAGCAAAAATTACACTGTTGTAACTCCTGGGGTAACTGAAGTTGTCATTATTCTGCAACAAATGATGAGTTTTCTGAATGATTGAAAACAGATGTACGGAAAATTATTCACATACTTTAAATACAATGATAATCTTCAGCTCTGAAAATACATTCTTTTCAATTTACCATTAAGCATTTATCTGTTCAGTTTTGCTGGAACTGAGCTATTTCATCTTTAAATGGTGCCATTTTGATTCAGTAATAGTTATAGTGAGTCACTAAGATGTCTCACTAGTTAATAGTTAAAAGGCAAAAGGGAATCATGCATTTCCCTAGGTCTCTAGAAATAATGTAAGTGTGTAGACATTTTTCAAGTACAGAATTTTTTAAAAATTGAATTTTAAGGTCTGATATCCAATACAGTAGTTTAGGGGCACATAAACCTAAGGAGCATTATTATTATTATAACTATCACTATTACTGTTACTACTAGATCTGATATCTCCAATTTGACCTAATAGGAGTCATGAGCTATTCTAAAGAACACAATCTAAATTAAGATATTATGATAGGAACAAGATTTGTGTGTACTTTAACAGCAAATGTTAAAAAGGATTTTTGGCCACAAACAACTGAAAATCCTATAAAATTGGTTTGTACAAGCAGAGGCTTATTTTACAAATAAGAAATACAGGGGTAGGTCTAAGGCTGAACATAACTCAGTCACTTTCTGGATGATCCTTAAGAGAATGAAAGAATCTTTCCTAAAGGTAGTGTCTCTCCGATAAATGAAGACAGAACCAGACAATCCCTGAACAGAAATAGGACTCAGCAAAAACACAACTCCAAGCAAAGTGCAGATAAATATGCTATTTATGGATAATCTGGTAATGAAAGAAGGGAAATCATTTGAATTCCTATGGTTATGTATGAGAGGGTTGCAAATTTTTCTGGTCAAATGCCTCAGTTCCTCAGTGAATTTTACATTTGCATTTTGATTGCTTGCTTCTTTACACTGAAAGCAAAAGCACACGTTGAGAGTTTGGAATACTCAAGCTGTAGTGTTCTCTCTGATATTCTCTTATCAGAAAGGCACTGGGCATTTTTTTCTCCTGTCAGGTGGACACGATTAAACTTCCTTCCTATCTCAGAGGGCATTGAAAGGAGGAGATGGGGTGAGAAATACGCAGAGATTTTGTAAAGTAAAAAGGATATATATGCAAACAAAGAATTCTCTCCCAGGCTTCCTGCCTGATATGTAAATAATATTGAACAAGTTATAATGTTTAATATATACTCACTGAGCAGTTACTCTTTGCTAAGCATAGCTCCAAAATTTCTCATGTATATGTTAAAATCATTTAATTGTCTTAACACTATACTTTCTATGAGGTAATTATAATTATTATCCCATTTAGACTTGGGTTGATTCACTCAAGGGTGCCTTGGGAAAGGGATATAACCATACATACATATTTTTGAATATCTGTATGTGTAGTTCAATGTCTTAGAAAGACTAGAAAGAATATTTGGGGCATTGTGTTACCTGGGAAGTCTCTCTCATTATAAGCTGTCAGAATCCTTCATAACTCAAGTACAAATTCTAATCTTACTGCAGTAGACCCTGGTATAATGGTATACAAATCCAGACTGGAATTACCTGGGAGCCTTAAAATAGGTGATGTCTGTTCTATACCAATTAAATAAGAATCTTCTGATGTGAAACTCCAACACTAGGATTTCTTTCTTTTTCTTAGGGTTTTTTTTGGTGGTACCGGGGTTCAAACTCAGGACCTTGCACTTTCGAGGCAGGCGCGGCACCACTGAGCTAAATCCCTGGCTGCTTTTTAAGGGTTTCTTTCTTCCTTTTTTTTTTTTTTTTTGGTACCAGGGATTGAACTCAGGTCTTTGCGACTGCAAGGCAGGTGGCAAGGGGTTTCTTAATAGTGCTCTTGCATTTCTGTTTTATGTGCTTCTCATGCAGTGTATTATAACCTCCACGAGAAAAAGGATTTATAAAAACTACCTCCTCTTGTATTCTTCAAATCCTCACAAGGGATAAGAGCTTGATTACGTGATAAAAACAGCTGATTTATTTGGGCAGGTGACTCAGTGTCCACATCCAATGCGGGAATTCTCAGCACCTCCTTCTGGACTATTGTCATCATCAGCATCATTATTGCCATTGTCATCTTCAGGGAACTTCTCAGAAGTGGGCCCCGTGCCACCCAACTATCTTCAGCAACTCAGAAACCCTAAGGCTGAGACCTGGCGATCTCCTGTGTGTATTGTGCTGGGGACAGAGTCTGGGGCCTTGCATATGCTAGGCAAGGCTCTCCCGCTGAGGTATACCCCAAGCCATCTCTGTTTTAACAAGCCTTCCAGTCATTTCGATACAAGCTCAAGTTTAAGAGCCACTGCCTGATGCCTTGCATTGAATAAGCAATCCTCAGGACATAATTATTTTGTGTGGGTAAAATTCCCTGCTGAGAACTATGGGAAAACAAGAGTGAGAAAGACACAATATTTGCCTTCAAGGAGTTAACATTGAGATATGGAAATAAAATTTTTACTCATATAGGCATAATAAAAAGCAATGTTATTAAATATTTGCAAGTAAAGTATGTGTGATGTCTTGCATTCACAACAGATAAAATGGTTTAGTGATGTCTTTATGGAGGTTTATAATGCTACAGTTTTTACTTTTGTGCTTAATTGAACATTTCACTATTTTTAAAATATTTTTTTTCAGTTATGGTGGCACACAGCTGTAATCCCACACTCTGGAAGGATGAGGCAAGAAAGAAAAAGGGTGGGGATGTAGCTCAGTGAGAAGGCCCTGGGTTTAATCCTCGGTAGTGTACTAAAAAATACATACCTAAGTAAAAGTTTTTAGGGAAATGTGTGAGGAATAATTTCAGAGTGCTATAGTACTTCAAAAGAAGTAATCACTTCTTAAACTTAGATTACCTCAGAAAGCTTTGTGGAGGAAATGCTGTCATGGCAAAACTTGACTTTAGTAATAAAGGTCCTTAAATAATATCTATTATGGTTCCATAAAGTATTATCCATCATTCCAAAATACAATTTTTAAAAATATTGTAATTTTGGTGGTGTCAGAATTTATTTGGTGACAAATAAGAATTTGTCATATAGCCGCCTACACGCCTTGTTTTTCCAATATAAATATTCATATATTTCTCTTTAGAATTGTGAATGTGTTTCTGAGGCACTGCCCCAGATCTATGCAGAAGTATTTGCTCCTGCTAATGTTTTCTCAAACCTGAAAGTTTTCTAAATTCTGCTGGTATGTGTGTGTGTGTGTGTGTGTGTGTGTGTATTTAGTACTGGGATTAAATGCCAGGGCCTCGCATTGGTCTACATGCTTTGCTCTTTTTAAATTTTTATTTTAGTTTATTTTAAAAAAATTTTAGTTAGGGTCTCACTAAGTCTCTTAAGTTGCCCAGGCTGGGTAAACTTGAAGTCTTCCTGCCTCAGCCTCCCAAAGTACTGGGATAATTTTAAATTCTGGACCCCAATAGACTTTAAGGGTTTTGTCTAGTTGTATAATCAAAAAGTACAACCCCTTCTTATAGTGCTAGAAATTGGGAAAATCTATGTGTAGTACTTAATTTTAATTTTGCTGGAATTAAGCAATTTACTACTTACATACTGCTTATTATAACACTTAAAAAACTACAATGACTGTGAATGGAAAACAACCATTTTGACATTTTACATGTTGCTATGAATACAGAAATATCTGACTCAAGTAATAAGAACTCAACTTTTAAGAAAATATTTGTAATGACCGAAGTCAATAAAGTGATTACCTTTTATGGGGGGACTCGATGAAAGGAGAGATAAAGGAAATTTCTGGAGGCTGAAAATATTCTACCCACAGTCTCAGCCACGACCACACAAGTGTGGGCATATGTAAAGATTCAGCTCCTACCTGAAATGTAGGAACTGTACACACCTCACTGCCATAATTATATAAGCAATTTGCACTGGAATTGTTGTTTCTTTTGGAGTGTCCCTTCAAACTCTGTTTTGGATCTAATGTCTTTCTTATGGGCTTCCCCCTTGGCATCCTACCCTGGACAGGTCAAGAAAAAGGAAGGGATCATTCTTGGCACATTCAAAGCTGCCTGGAATGTAGCTTGCCTGGCTTTGGCAGAGTTCTCAAAATGGCCTTGCAGTCATATAAACAGTGCTGAGTCCAGAGACACAAGCTCTTGTAAGAAGGATGGATTACAAGACAAGAGACCAGGTAAACAAAATCCCAAGGCCAGAAATTGCTAGGAAACCAGAGCAGGAAGCAGGTGTTGGCCTTGATCACTGAAGAAACAGATGTGGGTGTGGATCAGTTCGTGTGAGATCTATATTGTTGGGAGTTGAGGCTGCCATTCAGGGCTTTGTCTTCAATTTAGACTGCTCACCAGTGAAGTGGCAGGAGCCTTAAAGGGATAGGGTGCTGCTACATACCTGGCCATATGATTTCCCTGTAAAACTCTTCAACTGGCAAAGTTCTATTTACTAGTCTTCCCTCCACCCTCACCCTGCTGAGCTGGGGATTGAACCCAGGGCTCCCACACAGACTCTACCACTGAGCTACACCCTCCAGCCCCAGCCAGCCTCTCTCATAATTAAAGGAAGATGCCTGAGAAAACCTTTGAGCAGCTTTATTTCATCCAAACACCACCATGTCTATCCTTTAAGGAAAATCCATATTATTGAGTTTTCAGAGAATTATGGAAGGTCACTCTCTTTGTAATGAGAGCGTACATAAGTAGGATTGTTGGTTCTAGAGTCACACATTACTGGTAGCAAAAGCAGATAGATTGTGCTAAACACCTCTTTAGATTTATGCAACTCCATTTGCCTTAGAACAGACAACATTAATAATGAATGCAGACTGTACCACTGGGAATTATCCTCTAATAAATTAGGATCATTAAAAATGCAAACTCTTTAAAAATAGAAGAGAAAGTAAACAGTATATCTAAAGGCACTTGTGCTAGACACTGCAGAAACAAACCTCCTGTCGGCCTAGCCTGGAAATGAGACACAAAAGCATTTGGTATAGGTAAGTACTACCACTAAGAAACAGTAATATTGGGGTTGGGGACTTAGGTGAGCTGCACCGCACCTGCCTGGCAAGCACAAGGTCCTGAGTTTGATCCCCGGTACCGAGAAAAAAAAGAAGAAACAATAATGTTTTCCTAAAATACAATGAAGTCCTAATGGTGATAATTACCACCAACAAAGTACTAACAATTCTGTATATAATTAAAATAAATATAACTTTTCAGACTATCTCAAGAGTAAATTAATACCATAATAAGCAGTGTCTTCGATACCAAAATATTTTTAAGAAAAGTTCTAGAAATCTCTGTGAAGAACAAAACACCATCATAGACTTATCTCCCCACCCCCTTTGCCTGGTGCTAGAAATTGAACACCAAGCTTTGTCCATGCTAAGCACATGTCCTACCACTGAGATACACTCCCACCCTTTAGTCTTATTAACAATAAGGAAAATAGCATTTTGTTTTTATAGACAATATTATACTACACCTGAAGTTTTTCCTTAAGACTTACTTCATACATAAACTAGAGGGAGTAAAGCAAAAATTGACTAGCATCATGGCATTGGGAGAAACCCTCTTTCTTTTATGAAAATGATTTAGTCTTGCTAAGGTTGCCCTTAGAATCTTCCTGAGCTGTAGGCTACTTGGCATTAAGTATTCTAAACCCTAATTGTGGCTCCATCATTATCCATATGTCCTTTTTAGGGGACTCTGGGAGCAGCAACCCTGGCATCCATCCACCTGGAGCTTGTTAGGAAACTCACCCCAGACTCACTGCGTGCGAATCTGCCCAGGTGGTTCCATGGACCCTGACATTTGAGGACCTTGGTGTTCTAGATTGCAAACACTCATAGCTGTGAATAGATTCTTACTCTACTAGTTCTGAATAATGAGAACCCCATGCCACTTTCTTTACCTTCAAGAAGTTTCTGTGCCAAGGCAAACACACAATTGTTCTTTTTCCTTCCCACACTGAAAATATGTTATGCTTAAACTATGACTAAAACAATCTTATTGTTTACTAGTCGTGTAGCAATGACTCAGGCACCAAGGAGAAAAATACACCAGATAGAGTGGCTGCGAAGTCTGTGGCTGATGTTTGCCTTCATTATCCAAATTAAGTTCTTTGTATCTTGGACAGAATTCTGTATAAGGGTCTTGCAGATGTTAGGGTTCTTGGACTACATTGAGTTTGAAAGGCCACCTCTGAGATTCTATCTTTTGGAGGCAGTACAGGGACATTTTTCTATAAAGTATTCAAGATTCCTCTGGCCAAGAGACCTGCTTTAACAGATGTAATAATTTAAGGTCACCAAAATGGATAAATTGAGTTTGATTATCCAATATATTTTTTGGTAGCAGGGATCAAACTCAGGATCTTATGCTTGGGAGGCAGGCCACAGACCCACTGAGCTAATCCAATATCTTTTTAAACTAAACAATAAATGGTGGGTCCTTTGATGTATGAAATATCAGAACCCAAAAAGGAGGTTTGACGTTGCTATATTGAATGTGTCATATATTTTACGTCAACAAGACGTGTTGTAGTCATGAAAGGAGCCCCTCATGTGTACCTTCCATTCTAGTACGTCTTGGCTTTAGATTTGCTAGAGTTGTGAAATACATTCTGAAGCAAATTACCTACTATACCAAGTTTCAAGCACTAAACTCACACGCCAGGAATCCTTTCAGATGTTCTTCCTATGGCTAGTGGTTTCCTCAAGAATGTCTGGGATGGGCGGGGGATTTAGCTCAGTGGTTTTGCCACCTGCTTCACAAGCGCAAGGACTTGAGTTCGATCCCGGGTGACAAAAAAAAAAAAAGACTGACTGGGAGATTCCAGAACCTTCCTGGAGTTTGGCTCAATTCCAGTGGTTCATATCAGGACATGATCATTGTGGGGTGTGCTCTAGCCCCAGGAATTAGGGAGTGTTCTGGATTAAAAGACAACCAAAGGAAAATAGAATAGCCTTCCTTCTTTTCTTATTTTCTTTCTTCTCTCCCTCCTTCCTTTCCTCCTCTACCTCATTTTTTTTTTCAGCAATGGGAATTGAACCCAGGTCCTTTGCATTGAGCTACATCCCCAGTCCTTTTTATTTTTTATTTTGAGACAGAATCTCACTAAGTCACTATATTGTCCAGGGTAGGCTTGAATTTTTGATCTTCCTGCTTCAGCTTCCCAGACTGCTGGAATAACAGGTGTGTGCCATCATTCCCAGTTCCTTCCCTTCTTGATCTTGAATCAGAAGTTATACTCACATTGCACAGAATGTGGACTAAATGATTATTCCTAAATAACACTGCATTGCAGAAAGAGTATATAGAGTCCATTTTACTAAGGTCACAAAAAGGTGCAAATGGAATTTGTAGTTTTTATCATTATGACAGCAACTAAAAGTGAAGGACTATAAGCTTTACTGATAAAGTACAAATCAGGGGTTCTTAACCACTTGTGTAATGAATATCACTGGTATTGGGGTGATGCCTACAAGCTACTTAGAATTTTTTTTTCAAATGCATAAAACAAAATAGAATAACTTTAGAATCCAATTATAATAAAGTTAAAGTAATTTTTTTTTCAGTACCGGGGATCGAACTCAAGTTAAAGTAATTATTAAATCCCAAATTTGTGGTATGATACATACTATGTTATAATGTATTAAATAAAAATCTAATGGTGGGTCAAATAACTAGTAATAATGACATTTCAAAGTACATTATTAGCAATAACTATAAAGTGCTATGAAAACTGTCAGGCTTGACCTGGTCGTGAAATGGTTAATGAATATGATGTTTAATTCGAAGCTACAGTTTGACAAGATACAAGATCCACAACAAAACAGGCAACCAATGCAGGTGCTGTCTCTGCCCGACAAAAGCCAGTGCTGTCTCGGATAGAACACAGAACACAGACTGGGATGTCCCCAAAATAGAGATAACGACCAGAAAGTACAGCATCTTTTCAATGCCAAGTCACCTGAAAATATACATCTGCCTTGAATATTTGCTCTGACCACTGTATGTGATAGATGTGCCAGACTTCTCTTTCCAATGCCCTATAAAGCTTCCTGCCTTTTCTTTGTTTGGGACTGACGGCCTCTTGCTTGCTGTCAGTCCACCTCTGCCCAGGTGAATAAAGTCCGTACCTCTTTGTTTTCACTAGCCTGCTGGGGTGATTTCATTCCTCTGCTGTTTGTTACAAAAACTGCAATTTCTTTCAATTTTAGTTGTTTGTTGCCCCCCCGTTCATAATTGAAAAAAGTGCTAAAATCCAGTTAGAAATGCATGAAAACAAATACATTTTTTTCCAATCCAAGTTCATACACTGCTTGTGACTAATAACTCCTGCACTAGGTTATCAGTTTTCATCTAAGTTCAGCTAAGAACCCAGTTTGCATCAATTTAATAACTCATTCTGTGATACTGGAAGAGTTTCTTGTAGCCATTTTTTTAGTTAGATCTTCAATGTCAAGGTTATGTGGAGACACCCATATCAACAGTCTTGCAACTTTTAGTAAACTCTTTCAATATATTGAGCTTTGCCAGGGGCGATGTTACTTAGCCTTTCTAGTTATTGGAAACCACAAAGGGTTTAACTGATTAACACTGCAAATTGCAGAGGCTGCTTTCAAGTTGAAAATTGGCCAAATTCCCTAGCCTCCAAGGTTAGGACGCTTGTCTTAGCTGTTTTCTGCTCCTTGTTAAAAGGGATTTGTTCACATCTCTTTTATACCAGGGGCACATATTGTTAGACATATCAAGAAAATGATGGGCCAGTGATTTAGCTCAGTGGCACTACACCTGCCTTGCAAGTGCAAGGTCTTGAGTTTGATCCCCAGTACTGGAAAAAAAAAGACTTATAACACAGGCTCTTGGTGTGATTGCTATAGAACATATGTTTGAAAGTTTACCACAGTAGATCTTTCTGAGAACACTTTCAAAGTTTTTCACGGTAGAAAACCACATTTTATCTTCTTTTGTAAAGAAAAATGATTTGTTTATATTTTAATATTCTACATATTTATATTCTCTGTATAGGCATGAGTCATAGCAATAATCCTGTGCCAGGTCGAGGTAGGAAGAGAACTTTAGTTCATGCCAGCTGCGAAAATAATATTCAAAAAGCATATGCCACCTGTGAAAAAAGGGAAACTGAACTGTCCTCTGGTCACAGGCCACTCTTAGCCCATTCTGTATGTAACAGGGCAGAAAGAGGAATCGAGAACACTCTGGACTCACTTTACTGTATCCAAATGGGGAAGACTGAGTTGCCTCCATATTCCCTCACCTTTTCCCAAAAAAACCTATGCTTCCTCCTATGAAATCAGTGCCTCCTCCATTTCAATTTATTTGACTACTGTTTCCACAACTTTATTAAAATGGTTTTTGCAAAAGTTCCTCCTCTTTGGTGGAATTCAAACCTTTCCTCAGTCTTCAACTTCTCTATTCAGCAAAAATTGACCCAATAACTCTCTCTTCCTTTCCGATACACTAACTGTGGCTTCCTTGGCACAGTACTCTCCTGGATCTTCTGATTCCTTTTTGCCATCTTCTCATCCTCCAGCCTCATAATTAAGGAGGACTCCCCAGGTATAGCTCTACCCAACCAGCCCTATTCATTCAGTTTGAGTTTTTTGAGTTCCTATCTCGTTTCAAACAATCACATGATTAGCCCTGCCCCCAAGGGGCTCTCAGGTGGTGGAGGGATAAACAGGTGAAGGACTGAGGGTTGGTGCACGCCTGTAATCCCAGCACTTGGGGGGCTGAGGCAGGAGGATCAAGGTGAGTTTGAGACCAGCCTGGTCTGCATAGTGAGTTCAGGGCCAGCCTGAACTACAAAGGGAGACCCTGCCTCAAAACACCAAAAAACAAAAACAAAAACCGCACAAAAACAGATACATCTACAGGTAATTATAATATCAGTGCACTAATAGAAATGAGTGTTAATGTGTATAATGGGGACACAGAGAAGAGACATCCATTTATCTGTGGTGGGGGTGGGGAAGCACATTAATTTTAATTCAGTGACATTAATTCAATAAACAATAGCAAGGACCTATTATGGGCCAGTATCAAGCCAGGCATTCAGGACAGCTCTGTGCTGCCTGGCTGCAGCTTACAGACTATGAAGGAAAAGAAGTGGACATTACATTTCATAAATTTGGTAAATGCCACAAAGGAATGAGCATGAAGTGCTAGAGTAAATAACCGGGGACTCTAATCTGGCCTGGGCAGCACTAAAGGCCCTCCCATGACATTTAAAATGATCCCTGAAGACTGAGTAGAAATCAGGCAAAGAGCGGAAAGAATGGTCAGGGTGTACAATCACTAAGGAAGTAGCATTTGGAGGACTGTTTGATACTAAAATGATGAATTGAGAGCACCACACAGAGGGTGTAATAATGTATTCTTTCTCATTTTAAAATTTTTTATTTATTTTTTAAAATCTTTTTTTTTTTGGTACTGGGGATTGAACTTGGGACCTTGCACTTGTGAGGTAGGCGCAAGAACCACTGAGCTAAATCTCCAGCCCTCTTTTTTTTTTTTTTTTTTTCATTTACATGCTCATCACTTTAGTTTTCTTCATTCTACATGATTTTTTCCTCTTTTACTGTTAATACATTTTTTTTTCATTTACAATATGCCCCGGCCCTCTTTTCTTTTTAAAATTAATTTTATTGGTACATTTTAGGTACACAATATAATGACATTCATCATTGGAGATTTGCACCTTTACAAAATATACCTTGATTGTTATTTTTTCCCCCTTCCCCTGCCCTCCCTTCAACCCCTCCACCCCTTCCTATTTACAAAGACTTTGTTTCCATTTTTTCATTTTCTCATATTAATTCCATTCCCCTGTTTCCTTTCCCTTACCCCTCCCACTTCCCCTTCCCCTTTGCACCTTTTCTTCCTATTTCACATTGTATTCTATCTCTTAAAAGCAAAGGTCAACCTCACAGAGTTTCTAAACAGCTGAGGAGATCAAATTTCTACTCAGAAAAGGTCAGTTTGACTTGGGGAGGGGGATAAAAGTTGGAAAGCAGCAGGAGCCAGTGGAGCTACTGCAGTTTTTGTAATTTTAGGATGGCTTAGTCTTAGGTGGGGGCAGCAAAGATGAGAAGTGGACAGATTTGAGAAATGTGTAACAAGGTATTATGATTTATATCTAGATTTGCCCCCAAGAGTCTCATGCGCTTATAGAAAGGCTTTTGGAAAGTGATTGGATTATGGGAGCTTATAGTTGGCTTGCTCTTAGGAGGTGGGGTTTGGTTGAAGAAGTGGGTTACTGGGGCCTAGTTGGAGGGTTTATCTCCCTCCCCAGCTCATCCCTTCTCTCTCTGCTTCCTGCCTGGCACGAGGTGAGCAGATTTCTTCTGCCAGACCATTCCACCATGCTGTTTCTGCCTGGAGCCAGCCAACCATGCAAAGACTGAAACTTCTAAAATATGAACCAAAGATAAATCTCTTCTTTTAAATTGCATGTGTCAGATATTTTGTCCAAGTGACAAAGAAAGCGATTAAGACAAAGAAGGACATGACAAGGCTTGGTAATTGTATGCAGGGCATGAGAGAGAGGTATAGATAGAAAACCTAATAGGAACGGGGGTTTTATAAGAATGTTGGGGAGCAATGTTCTAGAAGTGCTAGGATGCTGGGTGGGTGGCGGAGCAGCAAGTGGTCAGGTGCTAGGACTAGGCCACTAGCGATTCCAGTGGTGACTGGGGCTGAAGCTTTGGTGGTGGAGCAGCCTAGAGACCAGTGTCTGGAGGGCTGGTGGCACCATTCTGCACCCCTCACTGCTTGTCACATCTTGGGACTGGAGTACTCTCTGAGTTTTGGAAAGAAATTCTGGGGGCATCTAGTGTAGCAGACCCACCTGGCTGGCCTTGTTGGTCTCAGGTCCCTCATGCCCCAGGCACCACCTATAGGGAGCCAGCCCACTCCTCTGAGCTTTCCCTACCCAGATGCCACTTGTGGGTACCTAGACCCACTACTTTGTTTTCCCTGACTCGGGGCAAATGAAGGTGAATGACAAAGACACGAAGTCACTTTAACACATGGGTAGGTGGAGGAGGGTCCTCCCCCGCCCCCCAGTGCCTGACTCATCTTGCCTTTATTCAAACAGGGGTACAAGTAATCAAAGTAACCCAAGATTCACCTGCTTTCCAATATCCATTAATACATGCTCAGGTAAACAATTTAACCTCAGTTGTCTTAACTTTTCCCTAGAACCTGCAATATGCCATCATCCCTGAAGTGCAGCCTTTGTGCTCAAAGAGGGCAATTAGGTCTCAATTCTCCTCTGATTTCCCACAGTCTGACCTGACCTTTAAAGGGTGAATAGAGTTAACACAAAAAGGTTTTCTAGGCAGAAAGAACAGAAGGTGAGAAAGCAAATTGCTGGAGTGAGGGGCAGGATAGGGAGGTAAGGGATGATGCTGGAGAGGAGGTAAGGGCAAGACCACAGAAAGCTATTACTGGAAGGATTTTAGGCAAGGGATCTATAGGGCCATTTTTGGAATATGGAACACTCACTTGGGAAGCTGTGTGCATTTAAGAGGAGCAAGGGTCTAACAGAACATTTAGATGGTGGGGGAACTCCTAAACCACAGAAGAGAAAGAGCCTGAACTGAGGCAGTGGAGCCATGATGGAGTGACGGGGAGGACTGGGAAGAAGATATTTGGGAGGCAAAGGAGCCAATTGAAGATTTCCTGGCTCTGTGTCAGATAATCAGCATAGGTGATACTACCCGCTGACTCAGGGAACAGAGGACTAGAAGCAGGCTGAGGAGCAAAGATGATGAGTCCAATATGTATGCTGGTTAATTAGAGGACCATCAAGATGGAGACTCCTAGTAAGGAAATACATCCAAGGTTCAGAAATGTGTCTGAAGTTCAGAAGAGGGGTTGGCATTGGATAGATAGGTTTGGATGCCATTGGCACATGGGTAGTGGCTGGAACTATGAGACTTCATTCCTAGAAATAGAGACCATGACAAGAAAGTGAGTTTAGTAAGAAGAGTGGACCCAGGACAAGTCCCAGGCTGGTCATCTGTGTCTTGTCTTTTAGCTCCATATCCACCCTTCTAGAATTGGGTTCTTAAAGCTCTGGCTGTGGTTTGCAAACTGTTTTCCTCAATGTCCTTTTCCAGCTTCATTCTTACTAAGGGCAGCTGAGAAGGAATGAGAAGTACAGAATGGACTTTCTTCCTGCTTCTACTTGTTGTCATTGTTACTTTAGTCACAGAAGTTGGCCACAGGTCCAGTCTCTAGCTTTTTTATTCAGTCCCAGTGAAAGGACAGGCCAGGTACTTTCTCAGAGGTGCCAGCATCAGCCAGTTGGGCCCCATGGTTGAGGGGTATGATGGTTAATTTTAGGTATCAACTTGGTACTTAAGTGATTCCCAGATAGTTGTTAAAACATTATTTCTGGGTGTGTCTGTGAAAGTGTTTCTAGAATCATCTTTGAATAAGCAGACTGACTCAAGGAGATATGCTCTCACTAACATGGGTGGGCATCATCCAATCTATCAAAGGCGTGATGCAGTGGAACATAAAGGTGGAGGTAGGGCAAATGTGTTCTCTTCTTCAGCTGGGACATAATCCTTTCCTGCCTTTGGACATCCTATCTACTGTCAAACATCACAGTCCCTGGATCTTGAGCCTCAGAGTCTGGGACTCAGACCAGCACCATCTAATGTCCTTCATATGCCTTTGGCCTCAGAATGAATTATATCACAGGTTTTCTTGGTTCTCCAGTTTATGGACAACAGATCATGGGACTTTTTGGCCTTCATAATTCTATGAGCCAATTAATCACCTATTTTTTCTGTCTGTATCCCATTGGTTCTATTTCCCTGATTAATACAAGGTCTAAGTGCCAGTTGTGCAGTGAGCAGCAGGGACTCTCTGAGATCTTCTAGTCATGCAGAGATGGGAGTGACTACTTCATAATTGCATATTCTTTCAGCTTCCCAATGTCTGTATCAAACATCCCCTTTCTCTTCAAGGCAGCTTCTGATTTTCTAATTGAATGCTGATTAGGCCAGGTGGGTGAAGAGCCTGCAGAGGAGATGGAGAAGGAAGGTTAAGAAGGGTACAGGAGAAGTGAGAGTGAAAATGATGATGAATCTCATGGAGACAGTGTGGCAGAGCATCAGAAAGGAGGAAATGAAATCTGGGCTAGGTGTGGTGGTGTATACCTGTAATATTAGGACTTGGTTGGCTGAGGCAGGAGGATAGCCACAAGTTCGAGGCCAGCCTGGGCTACATAGTGAGTTCAAAGTCAGCCTGAATAACATAGTAAATCCCTGTCTCATAAAACCAACCAACCAACCAATAAATAAATAAATGGTGGTGGAAGGAAGAGAAAAGAAAAAGAGAGCAAAAGAAAAAAATGGAAACAAAACTTCTGTAAATAAGGAAAGGAAGAAGGTTGGAGGGCGGGAAGGGGGTTGGGGAAAAAAGAAGTATCAAGATGTATAATGTACAGAAACAAATTCCCTATGATGAATGTGATTGTTATGTATATCTAAAATGTACAAATAAAATTAAAAATAAATAAATAAGAAAGGTAGGAGTGCTGGCCCATGCTTTAATCCATCATTCTGGAAGGCTGAGGCAGGAGGATTGAAAGTTTGAGCTCAACATGGACAATTAGTGACTTAGTGAGACCCTGTCTCAAAATTAAAAAGAAAAGACTGGGGATATAGCTCATTGTGAAGGCCCTGGGTTCAAGCCTCAGTACCTCAATCAATCAGTAATAAAATAGGGTGACATAAAGACACAAACACCAAGAGAAGCCTGGTATCATGACTCCTCATGGTGGCTTGCTCTCTCTCTCTCTGTACTGCCCAGTTGTGGCTCCAGGGGCCACCACCAAATGACAGTAAGGACACAGGAGAGAAGTACCTGCCCAGCACACCCAGGAACATGATGGACAAATGCCAGACTCATGAAAATGCAGCAGAAGAAACAAAGAAATGGCAACTTGGGACAGGGCGAGATGGACAGAGAGGAGGACAGAAAGCGTGGAGGAAATTGTGTACTATAGCCAACATTAAAGACTGACATCACCACCTGATCTCAGCTTGCAGATTTTATTTTATGTTTTTTCCCTAAATTCTTTTATTGGTACATTTTAGGTATACAATACGTTTACATTTATCATTGGGTGCTTGTACCTGTACATGATGTATCTTGGTTCTTGTTTTTTTCCCCCATTACCTGTGCGCCTTCCACCCCCTCGACCCTTCCCTATTTACATAGACTTTGTTTCCATTTTTTTTTCTTTTCTCATAATTTTTCCTTTCCCTTCTTTCCTTTCCCCTTCCCTTCCCACCACCCTTACACCTTTGGACCTTTTCCTATTTCAAATTACCAATTATTCGTTTTAATCATTTTAATCCTTATTCACACTTTCAGTTTCTCACACCAGAGAAACTATTCGGTATTTACACATGTGTGTCCTATTTATTTCACTTCAGAGTATGACCTCAATATGCATTCATTTAGGTATAAATGTCTCTAGTTTCTCGTTCTTTATGGCTGAGTAGTACTCCCATTTTATTAAAAAAACACATCTTCTTTATCCAGTTACCATTTGATGGGCACTTGGGCTGTTTCCAAGCTTTAGCTATTACAAACTGTGCCACTATAAACATAGGTTCACATAGATCACTGTAGTATGATTCTTTTAATTCTTTGGGAAAAATACCCAGCAGGGGAATAATGGGTCAAATGGGACCTCTAGACCTAGTTCTTTGAGGTATCTCCATACTGATTTCCACAGTGGTTGCACGAGTCTGCACTCCCACCGGCAGTGGAGAAGGGTTCCTTTCTCCCCACACCCCCACCAGCATTTGTTATTGGTTGATTTCTTGATAGCAGTCATTCTTTCTGGGGTGAGGTAGAATCTCAGTGTTGTTTTCATCTGCATCTCTCGAATGACCAGTGATGTTGAACATTTTATCATATGTTTATTTGCTGCTTTTACTTCTGTGTCTGAGAAATGTCTGTTCATTTCAGACGCCCATTTTTTAATTGGGTCTTTGAATTTGGGGGGTTTGATTTTCTTAAAGTTCTTTATATATTCTAGATAATAGTCCTTTGTCTAAGGTACAGCTGCTAAAATTTTTTTCCCACATTGTAGGTTGTCTGTTAGCTCTGTTGGTGGTTTCTCTTGCAGTGCAGAAGCTTTTTTTTTTTTTGAGTGGAAGCTTTTTAATAAGATGAGATACCAGTTGTTGATTCTTTGTGCTAGTTCCCGTGGTACTGAGGTTTTGTTCATAAAGTCTTTTCCTATGCCAATATCTTCAAGAGTTCTACCTAATTTATCCTCAAGCAAGTTTAGTGTTTCTGTCTTAGTATTTAGATCCTTAATCCACTTCTATTTTAGTTTAGTGCATGGTGATAGGTATGGGTCTAGTTTTAATGTTTGGCAAGTTGAAATCCAGTTTTTCCAACACCATTTATTAAATAGGCTATCTTTCCTCCAGTGAGGGTGGTTGGCTCCTTTGTCAAAGATGAGGTGGCTGAG
>NW_004624778.1:14389933-14402596 GCF_000247695.1 Heterocephalus glaber | reverse complement strand
AAGATTGCTACCCCTGCTTTTTTCTGGGTTCCTGTCATGTGGAGAACTGTTTTCCATCCTTTTACTTTCAGTCTATGAATTTCTTTTTGAGTTATGTGTGTTTCTTGTATACAGCATATTGCTGGATTTTGCTTTTTAATCCATCCTGTCAGTCTCTTTCTTTTGATTGGTGAATTGAGGCCACTAACATTGATAGTTATAATTGATAGATATTGACTCATCCTTGTCATGAAGTTTTACTGTTGTTGGCTCTTTTATTTCTTATTTTTCCCCCTTTCCCTTTAGTGCCTTACCTTGCCTGGTTGCTTCCCTCTGTTGGGCCTCATGAAGTTGTGACCTTCATTGTCTTTTTCTAAGATATTGCTTAGAATTGTTTGGAGTGATGGTTTGGTGTTCACAAAATTTCTCAGGTGTTCTTTGTCATGGAAGTATCTAATTTCACCATCAATTTTTGAAAGATAATTTTGCAGGATGCAACAGTCTAGGTTGGAAGTTAGTTTCTTTTAGGTCTTGAAATAGTTCACTCCAGGCTCTCCTTGATTTGAGGGTTTGTATTGAGAAGTCTGCTGTGATCCTGATGGGCTTTCCTTTGTAGGTGATTTGTTTCTTTTCTTTAACTGCCTGTAGGATTTTGTTCTTCTGTTGAGTTTTCTGGGATCTTGACTATTATATGTCTAGGTGTAGATTTTTTTTGATCGTGGCTAGTTGGAGTTCTATATGCCTCACTTATCTGTATGTCCAATTCTCCACCTCTATCTGGGATGTTTCTACTATTACTTCTGTCAACAGTTTTTTTTATGTCAATTGTACTTTATCTCCTGTTTTTGCTTGGGCATCTATCAGTCTTATGTTATTCTTCTTTGCATCATCTAACAGCTGCAGGATTGATTCCTCGTGGTTCCTTACTCTTTTTAAGAAATCTGTTTTCATGGTCCTTAACCAAAATCCTGTCTTCTATGTCTGATATTCTATCTTCAGATTTCTTTATTCTGCTCTGCATGCTTTCAATGGAATTTTTAATCTCCTGAATATCTGTTTGAATCTGTTTCATGGTTTCCATTTCTTTCTTATGCTGGGCATTCATGGCTTCCAGCATGTTTCTGAGCACATCTATTTTTTTTATCTATTTCTGTTCTAGAGCCTCTAATCATGTCTTTCACTCTGCTCACTATCTCTGTAGTTATCTGGGAGATTATTTCTGCTTTGAATTTTTCTAGAGCCTCATTCATCTGTTTTGTTACTTCCTGTGCTATCAGTTCAGGGTGTCCAGGTGGTTGATTATCAGACTTTTCCACCTCTTTTCCCCCAGAATTTGCCTTTTGTGTTGGTGGAAGTCTGAGTTTGTGCCTTGCTTAAATGTCTTCTCATTTTTGTTTTTGGTGCTGTCCTTGGTTTAGTTCATGGTTGATACTTTGAAGTTGCTTATTGTAAGTATCTTTGTTGATGTATTTAGAACCCTTATGGAATGATTGCTTCTCAGAGGTGTTTTCCAGATACAGCTGGTCTTTAGGTTTTGAATCTCTAATGGCTCTGAGGCTATCTCATTTTCATTATACCAGGAAAGACAACTGATTAGATCAATCACAACACCTTAGCCCAAGTGATAGAATCAGCAACACAATAACATCAAGTACATCTTAGAAAATGACAATTTGTGGTAGTTATTAATCTATCACCTTTAACTGTGTGAATTAAATCAAAATCAAGGACCATAGGTTTATAGTGAATAAACTCTTCAATATAGCAACTTTACCCTTCAGGATGGGGAGTTAGAAGGAGTTGGGGAGGGAGGAATAAGTAGGCAGAAGGATAGTGGAAGGTTAGCAGTGAGGCTAGAGGACACAGGCAAGAGAAGGAACAAGAAGAAAAGAAAAATAAAGAAGCAATACAAATTAGGGCCAGAACAAGAACACAAAGGGAGATGAAGAGCAATGTGGGACAGCAAGGGAGTGATGCAGAGAGAGAGAGACAGAGAAAGAAAAGGGAAAAGAAAGAAAAAAGAGAAAAATAAAATTTTTAAAAGAGCAGTAAAGAAGAAAAAAATTAAAAATAAAAAAAAAATAGTGGTAATTTTGAAAATAACAAATAAAAGATAAAAATGAAAGGCCTCCTTCAGGGTATGTCTCTGCTATCACAATAGACTATGTGGACAGCAGTGTGCAGTTATAAGTCAACAAATCTCAGTAAGCCAGTCACAGACCCGTGAGATTCAGGCAGATTTCTGGCTGCAAGTCCCAAGTTGAGCTCCCTGTCCTTCAGGGTTGAACTCGGCAAGGTTCTCTTGCAGTTTCTAGCTGCCTTTCCCCTGAAGATAGTCCAGGTTCCAGTGGGAGGTGATGATCCCTCCAACTTACCAAGCATGGCGGCCTGGTGTGCCTTTATTGCAGAGATTCTCTTCATTTTTCCAACGGGCTTCAGTTTTCATCAGGGATCCTGAGAGAGGCCCTCCCTCTGTTGTTCACTTCTGCAGCTCAGGACAATGGCCTTTATGTCCCCCTTTGCCTCCGCAGTGTGGAACCAAGTAGCTGCACAGCCAGGAGGCCAGAGGCCGGAGGGGGCGCGGGACGTTGTTGCAGGCGCCAGTGCGGCTAAGCTGGTGGCTGGTGGGCGTGCCCGGCGGGTCTTCACAGGCTCCTGGTCGCAAGTGGGCGGAGCGAGCTGGACAGAGCAGGGTGCAGTCAGCCGGAGACCGCTCTGTCCGCGTGGCTAAGCTCAGCCTGCAGATTTTATTTGAATACTGTTTCAAAGAAACAAACTTAAACAATAAATAGGAATTTTCAACACTGACTTATAACTAAATACTAACAAGTGGCAGGAATTTGTGCTTGGTAGGACGAAAGCGAAGCCCAGAAAACAGATGCAACACACCTATACGAAAAAACAGGAACATGTTTTCAAAACACTCAGGAAAAATGATTTTTGGTAAGATTTCATGTCCTTTACACTTTCTGAGTGTCAAGGCAGTGGACAGAATATAGCACTCATCCAAAACACAGAGCCACCTGATTCCATCATGACAATGGTTACAGATGAATTTCACCCACTAAGGAGAACTGAGGACACTCAATGTTGAAGAGTGGGTGAGCAGTGATATATTACATTTGGATCTCAAAGAAAAAATCACGGCGTAGACAAGGTGGGAGAAATGGTGTGTAACTGGGATATGTATGGCTGAGTGGAAATAACACTATAAATGGCAGGTAACTGGGTAGAAATAGGGAAAATAAGTGCTGTTATGGTGTTACTTCAAGTTGAGAGATATGTAAAACTGACAAAGCAACCATGAGACAGTTGTCAAATGAAGGAGACCACAGGGGTCTAAATTGTTCTTAGAGTGATGTGAATCAGGAGCCCTTTAATCCTTCCTGAATTCCAAAACACTCACATACAATAGGGAGAAAGAACCAGAAAAGGTGACTAAAGGTGTAAATATATTCTTATGGTAAAGTAAAACATGAGTTATATAATACTTTCAAAATATCAAACAAAACACTTATGCAAAGAGGACAAAAAAACTATGAGAAATACCATCTACTACATATAGTAAAATCTGCCTAAAAGCACCTGGAGTTTAGAGTAGTGGAACTAGGAAATAAGAAGAAAGCTTCTGTTAACTTAGATCCTTATCCACAAAAATGATCATAAAATAAAAAGGCTGTAAAACTGAAAGAAAAATTTAAAAATAATAAAATAAAATTTTGTTACAAGGATAGGGATGTAGCATAGAGTGAAGGCCCTGGGTTCAAGTCTCAGTATCACAAGAATAAGAAGAAGGAGAGGGAGATGGAGAGAAAGAGGAAGAAGAAGGAGGAAGAGGAGGAGAAGGAGGAAAAAGGGAAGAGGAGGAGGAAGAGAAGGAGGAGGAGGAGAAAGAGGACAATGAGGAAGATCATGTGATCCAGCAATACCTTTCTGGGTACATATCCAAAAGAATTGAATGCAGGGTCTCAAAGAAATATTTGTATAATCACGTTCATAACAGCAATATACACAATGGACAATAGGTGGAAATGACCGAAATGTCCACCAACAGATGAATGTATAAGCAAAATTTTGTTTATCCATATAATGAAATATTACTTAGCCTTAGAAAGGAAGGATATTCTGATACATGCCACAACATGGATGAACTTTGAGGATATTATACTAAGTGCAATAAACCAGGCACAAAAAGATAAATGTTATATGATTTCATTTATATAAGGTACCTAGAACAGTCAAACTCATAGAGACGAAAACTAGAAGGGAAGTGGAGGGCTGTTTAACGGGAGGGTGGTCTAATGGGTACAGAGTTTCAGTTTTGTAAGTCAGGTGCATAACGATGTGAATAAGTGATTTGGTATACTGAATCATACACTTAAAATAGCAAATTATATATATATTTTACTACAAATAAGAATAAAAATATTTGAAATGAGCGAAGAGGTTCAGAAAGATAGAAGATGTGCCAATTAGGAGGACATTCCAGATTTTAGTGTGGAGTTTCAAAAGCTAGCGGGAAGTGTAGGACTGCAGCAGGTTGAAAGTAAATGTGAGGAGAGGAAGTTGAAGCTGACTCTGCTTGGAGAAGTTTAGAGAAGCAGGGGAGAAGCTGGATGGCAAAAAGGACTGTGGTCGAGGCAGATTGGGAAGGAGAGGCTGGAGTGTGTTTAGGACTTGGAAGAAAGGAGCCAAGAGGAATAGAGAGAAGACACCATGGTATGACGAAGCAGAGTCCTGAGGGAGACAGGACGGGGCCTGGCCTGGCACAGAGGGACAAATGCTTCTCTGTCCTGGGGAGAAGGAGAGGTACAGTGCTGCTGCATATACAGGTAGGAGGGTAAGGGAGAGCATGCATGAATCTCAGGGGTTCTCCATGAAGTGGGAAGCAGTGTGAGAGAGAAAAGTTCCTTGGACAGGGAAAGAGTGGATGGGGTGCTAAGGACCCAGCTGAGAGGACAGTCACTTGTCTACTGAGGGCCTGTCTTCAGCATCCCAGGTAGGACCTGGTCAAACCTGATTTTTTATTCATAGCAGGCCTCTGCAGATGACTCACCAACTGCTCTGAGAACCAGCACTTCGGGGATCTCAGAAGAAACCTTTCCCGCAGCCTGACAAAACTCTAATCTATTCTCTGCCTTCATTTGCTGGGACCTTGAACATGTTCCCTTCCCTTTCAGTTCCCTTCCTTCCCCCAACTCACAGGGAATACAAAAGAACTGGTTCTTATATCAAGTGGCAAATAAGCATGACAGTTACTGGAATATAATTCACTTGGGTTTACAATAAAGGCTCACCTTTCAATAGATTGACCTCTGGACTGACAGTATGATTGTATGAGAAATGATTAACATAATTTCTTGGCAAAAGGTACCCCAACTTAAAAAGTTTGAAGTTGAAGCTGTTTAACTATAAACAAAAGTTGTTGACTAAATTTACCACTAGTGGATCAATGCATTTGACAAATACTTCATGTAAGGGAATGTGCATTGAAAGGAATATAATATTCAATTTCTTGACTTCATGGAGTTTGCAGTTTGGAAGAGGAATTAGGGTGTACACATAAATTACTGTCCTTTAAACAGGTGATGAGTGCCCTGGAGAAGGTTCACAGAATTGTCATGTGTGGCAAAAAGGCATTTGAGGTGGGGAAAATCAAGGAAGGTGTGCAGATTGCTGCCATTACATCCAAGCCTTGAAGGATACTAAGGTTTTGAAAGGAAGAGTTGAGTTTCATACAGAAAGTTAAATGTGAAATCCTAGAGCTTGCTTCCTTAGCAGGAATTTAGGCTAGGAGAATGTGAGACTACAGGGGCTAGTTAGGGGTCCAATGTGGAAGCCTTGAATACCATGCTCAGTAATTTGGTCTCTATTCCATAAACAATGGAGATTTACTGAAGAGGTTTTTGGAGGCTTGTAAGGGTTAGGATGCCAGTAGTGATGTGAGAGAAATGTGTTTTAGAGGTATTATTCTGGCATGGTATCAAATCAGGTGACCAGTAAGGGGGGTAAAGGAATACCCTAGAGGGTCTGAACCATGGACTGGAAAGAGATGGAAAGGGGATAGAATTTTGTGAAAGAGTCAGGGAAAAGGGGGTGTTTTTCTAAAGTTTTAAGGCTAAAAAAAAGATGTGAGAAAATGGAGAGTTGCCTCCCTTTGGCCAGGCAAAGTCCCAGAATTGAGAGACTCTTAAGAATGCAAAGAAACTGCTTGGCAGGAGGGCAGCTTTAGTTCTTTGCAATCCTTGCATGTTCTGGCTGGGCTGAGGCCCAGGCCAGAAGGAAGCAAGGTTTTAGAAATGGAAGCAAGAAGGGAGCCCCTCAGAGCATGGACTTTTGGACTGTATCAATGCCGATGTGTTTATAGTTCAGCACTGTTTCCTGTGCCATGGGAGTGGCTATAACTTTTTTAGGAAAAGGGATGGTCACTATTTTCTTTGATTTTACTTTGGCTTTGGAGGTAACCTTGGATGAAAAGGGGATCCTGGCTTTATTCCTGGAGGTTGCAACAAAGATGGAAGGGTCCCTGGAGCAGGCCCAGAAAAGAAAGAGATTTTAGGTTGGTTGGGGGGAAGGTCCATGAGGCTTCTTGACCCGGGAAATAAATGTGCTCCACAAGGACTCAGAAACCAGAAAGACACCAGTCTTGGTGCGTGAGAATGTGAATGGTTCTATTTGGGATAAGTTGAATTTGAGGTGTTGCCTCTGTGAGTGTCAGACTAGTTACGGGGAGCTAGACTTGGATTGATGGGGCTCATTGGTTTGAAGCTAAACTTGTATCAAATGAAAAGGAGATGCAGTCTTGGAAGGATGGTCTTAGAGGCAGCGTGATGTGACCCTGAATCCAATTGGAGACAGAGGCTCCTGCCCCAAAGACCCTGCTGACTCGGGTTAAGTTTCTATGTCAGTACAGTATCTAGATCAGGGACAAAAAAGCTACCATCATCAGCTGTGATGCAGAATTCCTTAAAAAAGAAATTATTTAACTGTACAAGATGTTCCTATGACTTAGTTGTATAAGCAAATATGCTCTATGAGGGTGGGAAGAAGTTTCCAACTAAGCTGGTTGATTACTCTTAAATAGATAGTTCTTACATTCTAAGCAAGAAATTGACCTGGCTTCTTAGAGTTTAGCCCTGCTGGCTCTGACTTCTTTAAGAGTGAGGGTGGCAAGTAAACTCATTCAGCAAGGGGACTTGAAATGAAGCAGCAGAGAGAAGAAGGGAAGCCCAGGCTATGAGGGCAAGTGCTACCCATCTAGGGAACAGGATCCCAGCCTCTCTCTCCCTCCTCTCTCTGCTCCTTGTTTGCTTTAGACAGAACCTCTTGGCATAGCAAGCTGGCTTTAACTTAGCTCCTTTCTGCTGCTCCTTACTTTCTCTTGAATACTCCCCTAGGGGATTTTTTCTCACAGGAGGGGCTCTCCATGTGACAGGTGTCTTTTTTCTTCTTCCCTTGCTTCTATCCTCCCTTGATTTACTGAGAATCCTTCTACAGGATATCCTACTAGCTGGACATGATGTCGAGTTCCTGACACCAAGGACCTTACAATCTGGTAGAGGAAACAAGATTTCTATATATTTCACCGTAACACAAAAGTGGAAGAAATTGGAAAGTGCCATCAGATAGGGTCAAATAACATGGAGGAAGTTCAGAAAGGCCAAATTGCTTCTGGCTCAAGGGATGGAGAAGACTTCCAGGGGGAGGACATATTTGCACTGAACATTGAAAAAGGAAGATAGGCTGGGGTTGTAGCTCAGTGATACAGTGTGTGCTTTGCAAATGTGAGGCCCTCAGTTCCAACCCCAGCAATGAGAAGAAAATTGAAAATGTAAAGTTGGGCTATTTGAACCAAATGTATCCACTTAACCATGCTTGTGTTTCCAAGTCTCATTTAGGAGTGTGTAAATCACATGTGAGATTTGGAAAAGGGACCTGGCGGTCAGTAAGCATTTTTAAACATAGCTGGCTATTACTGTTCCATCCCTCATTTCAGAATCAGAGACCTGCGCTGTTGTCAGCATACGTTGGGTAACTGCCAGGTGGTAGCGTAGTAGAAAGAATGCAGGTATCTTTCTGATGGGCAGAGGACCCAATTAATATACCTTCCAATGCAGAAATTTTGGATCTTATAATATTTGTAAGTAATAAAATGGTGGATTTGACTCACATCCTTGTGTTACAAACGGGGGAGCTGGATTACTCAATATATTTTAGATCCAACAGAGGAAAAACAAGTGTTAAGTCAGAATAATAAGAGATATTAACCCACAGTAATGTTTTCACTAGTCTGTGGTAAAATGATAAAGATAAAGAGTGTAATGAGTTCTTCATAAAAAATGTGTAAGGCACAAAGATGATCTTTTATGCAGAGATTAAATTTCTTGTCTTAAAACAACTTGGTAAAATGACATGATGGCAATGGGTGATTGGATGGTGGTAATAAAAATAAAAAACTTCTTCCTTCTCAAAAGAAAAGGCTGCCAATCCTATGTGATCCCACAGGAAAAGAAATGGGGGCATGGGAATTTTACTGACATAGAAAGTCTTAAAACTGAATGCCAAAATCAGTAAACTTCTGATTTAAGGAGCAGAGGGGTAGTTTTTGCATACAGAACCAAATGATGTCACAAGTGAAGGAAACACAGAGATCATCGAGTTCAAGGTGATCATTTTACTGGAAGGAATCTGGGGACCAGAAATGTTAAATAGCTTGCCCAAAATCACTTGCTCTGAATTTTTATACTTTCAAGTGGCCCTGTTTATAGAGATTGTGATTTGTGTGTGAACATATCTTAAAAAAAATCAAATGAACTCTTGATATCCAGAATATTCCTCATGAACTCAAATTAGGTATAATAAACTATAAGTTTAGAGGCATCACTTCTTGTCAGACTGTGCTATTATTTATAGGCATTCATAAAATTTTATTTAATTGTTCAGCACCCAAGAAGGAGGACATACAAAGCACTGCCCTGTCAAAATGTCTTCCTGTGCTTTCTCACCTGTGCAGAAGGAAAACATCCGCACCTCTCATAAGCATCTTTGCTCCCGTAATTGTAATCCAAAGGGTGATATGATCTTCAGGACTTTTTAGCTCATTCAGTTGGAGTTTGCTCACTGGCTACTCTATGTTACCCATGGTGTAGGCCTAGAACAGAGGGTCAGCAAGAGTAGACCTGCCACCCAGGAGGTAACAGTCTATAGTAGGAAACTCAGTGATGGACATGGATAGCCTGGTAGTGACTAAAGACTGATGTGGGGGTGCCAAGGAGCTGCCATTAGAAGTTGTAGCTGGGGCTGAGGATTTAGCTCAGTGGTTCTGCCAACTACCTCGCAAATGCAAGGTCCCAAGTTTGATCTCCGGGACCGAAAAAAAAAAAAAGTTGTAGCTGAGGAATGAGTCAATGAAGGTGGTATTTCAGAGAGATCTGGCAAGGATGTGCCAGGCAAATGGGGTGAAGAGGAGGAGGAGGAACCCAGAGCAAGATGTCATGATTGGTGTGTAGTTACTGAGGACCTGCACTGGCTGAGTATAGAAGGAAGGCCGGGAAACTTTTCAAAGAAACAGTACCCAGACATGGTGACTAATAGTACAAGGGAGATGAAAAAAGAGAATGAGCCAAGATTTAGACTTTTGATCTTGGGTGATTTGAGATGTGGACGATGGCATTAGACAAAGATAGGGGCTTGGGAAGTCTGAACCCTAAGTTGAGGGAAGAAACTGTTTGGGTCCAAGTACTTCTTGTTTCTCCCTGTTGATATGAATGTGTCCTGTTCTCTGAGAATTCTTCATATCAGTGCATTCATCTGAAAACCAGTTGATGTTTTAATGGTAGTATGATGGCTAATTTTCTGTATCAACTTTCCTGTGTCACATGATACCCAGACAACTAGTTAAACAAAATTCTAGGTTTCTTTTGAGGGTGTTATTGGAAGATATGAGCATTTGAATTAGCACTGGGTACAGTAGATGGCCCTTCTCAAAGTGAGTGGGCATGATCCAATCCTTTGGGGACCTGAACAGAACAAAAGGAAGGAAGAATGTTGGATTCACTTCCTGCCAGACTGTTTGAGCTGGGGACCCATCTTCTGTCCTTACTGCTCCTGGTTCTTAGGGCTTCAGACCTGGACTGGAACCTAGACCATCAACCCTCTGACTCTGAAGCCTTTGACAATATCATCAGCTTTCCTGAATCTCCAGGAGACCCCTCAGCTTCACAATCACATGAGCTTATACCTTATAACACACACACACACACACACACACACACACACCAGTGGTGGGAGAGTGATACATATCTCCTTTCTCTGGAGGTCCCTACCTAATACAGGCAGCATTTTATTTTATTATTAATAATTACATCATAGAGAAACAAATCTATAATTGGCCTGGATTTTCTTTTCAGTTTTCATTTGGGGAGGCAGGAGTGGTATATAAACTGGGCAGAGGTGTACCTTTGTAGAGTTCATGTATTTTTCTAGAATGAGGAAAGTTCACATCTCTGCTTCTTTTATTGGACCTGAAGAGCTAGAAATTTGGGTATGGAATAGCATGTCAAGCCAAAAGGGGCATGGATCTGAACAGGATTGTAACAATAATTTTGACCAGGCTGACTTTTGATGTAAGAAGTTTTGGGTCTGTTCCCAGATTTTGAGCCTGGAAAATGCACACACCACATAGTAAAGCCAAAGTGTGGCTATAAACCTTTCTCAGGTATTTGATTCTGGTAATTGGGTTATATTCAGCTTCCAAACTACAGGGTGTTTTCCATTTACTATGTAATTCTGCAGCCCTATAATGTTAGGGTTGTTCTGACATAATTAAAGAGAGGACAGACAATACATAGCTGCATTTATCACAATGCAGGATATGTTGTTTCTAACTTCTGAGGGCCTTAAATCTAGTAAACTAGGTTTCACTAAAAACACATTAACATAGTTCACTTTTACCAGCATCTACTCTGCCTTTCCAAACTTCGAAGAGTGTTCTCAATCCCTGGTAACTTGTGACTCTTGTCATGCTTTTTTAAAATGGGAAACCATACCACCAAGAATAGCTTTGTTTTATTTAAACTGTAGCCTACGGGGGTTGAGGTGTGTGTGTCTTTAAATTGCACACTGAGGTTGCTGGAAAACTACCGGGCTAGAAATCTGAGGGTGGCTGCTGAGTGCTGTGCTTGAGATATTTCATATCTAAGGCAAAGAAAGTCAAAAGTAACCAATAGCAGTGCATATAACTAGAAAGGAAATCCTCCCTTCCTGTTGTTTTAAAATCCCCAAATCACATAAATCACTGCATAATTTATCTTGACACTTCAGTGTTCTAAAATACTGTAAATAAAAATAACTGGTTTGTCTCTTCCAAGTGGGGGTAATATTGCAACATTTCTGAACAATTAATATGGTACCTTCCTGATTATGTTCATGTTCTGAAAATTTTGATTCAAGTAGCTCTTCAGCAGCTAAGAAGTACACACAGCTGAGGGTAGTAAATCTAAATCAGACATGTGAAGATAAGACTGTAGGGCCAGGGATGTAGCTCAGTGGCACTGTGCCTGCCTCACAAGCACAAGGTCCTGAGTTAGATCCTTGGTACCAAAAAAAAAAAAAAAAAAAAAGATAAGACTGTAAAGTGCTGATGAACCAGAGTAGAAGCAGCAAACACCTAACAGCATAATCATGCAGTTGTCAGGTCTATGGCACATGCTATGGCAAAAATCAATACATTATAATTATAATTTAACTACACAGCTGGAAAATTCCTGAAGATATTCAATTCTTATCTTGAAACTTAGAAGAAGGAGGAGGAGGATGGGGTGGGGGGAGAGGGAGAGGGAGGAGGAGGAAGAGGAGAATGGTAAGGGGAAGAAAGAAGAGGGAGAAGAACATGGGGAGGGGAGAGGAGCAGAAGGAGAGAGAGGAGAAGGAGGAGGAGAAGGAGGAGGAGAGAGCAACTGGACAGTAGAAGAAACAGAAGAAGGAGGAAGAGAACGAGGAAGAAGGGTAAGGGAGGGGGAGGGGGAAGAGGAGGAGGAGGAAGAAAGAGAAGAAGGAGAAGAAGGAAGAGGAAGAAGGAGAAGGAGGAGAAGAAGAAGAAGAAGAGGAAGAGGAAGAGGAAGAGGAAGAAGGAGAAGTTGTTTTTATCAATTAGACTCTAGCTGTACAGCCTTAGGCCTATTTCTGGACCTCTGCTTCCTCAATTATGAACATAGCTACAAATCCTCTTCAATGTTAAAAACAATGAATTGTACATTTAAACAAATGAATTGTATAGTAAGTGTTATGAGCTGAAATATGTTCCCCCAGACTTGGTATGGTTAGAGGTCTAACCCCCAGTACCTCGGAAGGTAACTGTATTTGAAGACAGGATCTTTAAAGAGGTGATGGAGCTACAATCAGGTCATTAGGATGGGTTCTCATTAAATACATCTAATGTCCTCATAAAAAATATTTGGACACAGACGCAGACGGAAGATGGCCATCTATAAGCTGAAAGGAGCAGCCTCTGAAGAAACCAGTACCACCAACACCTTGATCTGGGATGTCTAAACTCCAGAAATGCAAGAATATAAAATCCCGTTGTTCAAGCCAACCAGTTTGTGGGATTTGGTTATGGAAGCTGGTGGTGGCTAATTTTATTTTTCTTAATTTTTTTCCCCATTAAGTTTATTGGTACATTTT
>NW_004624778.1:14340393-14387567 GCF_000247695.1 Heterocephalus glaber | reverse complement strand
TATTTTATGGATTCCATTTGTTTCCTATGTTGGGATTCCATCATGTTCCTCAGATCCTCTATTTTTTTCTCTGTGTCCTCTCTAGATTTATTAATCATGTCTTGCACCATGAGCACAATCTTTGCTGTTATCTGAGTAATTATTTCTGATTTCTTTTTCCCAGATCCTCTTTTGTTGCCAGTTCAGAGAGTCCAGGTGGTTGAGTCTCAGATTGTTCCAACTCGTTCCCCTTTGGGGTTGCTGTAGGTGATCTGGAACTCTGTTTTTGAGGCTTGTTTATGTGTTTTCTCATTTCCCCCGGGGGTGGGGGGTGTGCTTCTGGCACCCACGCGGCTCACCTTCTCTGCCCTAGGAGCTTGGGATGGCAGCGGGGGAGCTTCCTTCCAGGTGCTGGGACCGGCTCAGCTTCTCTGCCCTAGGAGCCTGGGATGGAGGCGGGGAGCTTCCTTCTGGGTGCTGGGACCAGGTCACTTTCTCTGTCCTAGGAGCCTGGGATGGCAGTGGGGGAGCTTCCTTCTGGGTTCTGGGACTGGCTCACCTTCTCTGCCCTAGGAGCCTGGTGGTGGCTAATTTTATGTGTCAACTTGGCTGGGCTATAGGGTCTAGATATTTGGTCAAACATTATTCTCTCCTTTCTCTCTTTCCTTCCTTTCCTTCCCTCCCTTCCTTCCTTCCTTCCTTCTTCTTTTAGTACCAGTGATTAAACCCAGGGCCTTCTCACTGACCTAGGGCCCCATGCCCCTTTTGTTTTGAATTTAGAAGCAGGGTCTCACTAAGTTGCCTAGACTGGACTTGAATTTGCCTCCCTCTTGCCTTGGCTGCTTCGAGTGTTGAGTTTACAGACCACACCACCATGCCCAGCTAGATGTTTCTATGAATGTTTTTTGGACAAGAGTTGCCTCACTCAATAGGTGAAAGCCTGAGTGAATCAAAGACTGACCTCCCCCAAGCAAGAGCGACTTCTGGAGAGAGGCCTTCTGAAGGCCTTTGGACTGGGACTGCAGCTCTTCCTGGGTCACCAGTCTGCCAGCCCACCTGTAGTTTGTGGATTTGCAGATCTACAATCATGTGAGCCATTTCCTTAGAATAAATCTCTTGTGGTTTGAATGTAACTTGTCCCCTCCAAAACACATGGTGAGATTCAGACTCCATTGTGTGGGACTAAGGAGGGTACAAACTTAATCTGATCATGGTGTTTAGAGGAGGGGGCTTTGGGAGATGGTTTAGGATGAGATGAGGTCTCAGGGTGGAGCCTCATGGTTAGATATTGGTGGCTTTATGAGAAGAGGGAGACGCACACATGTGCACTCTCTCTGTCCCTCACCAGGCAAGAGAAGGCCCTCACTAGACACAGCCCCTGATCTTGGATCAGAACCGTGAGCCAGAATAAGTCTCCTTTCTTTACAGTTTACCAATCTGTGGTAATGTGTTATTAGCAGCAGAAAACAGATTAAGAGCCTTCCTATATGTACACACATCCCGCTGGTCTGTCCCTCCAGATGACCCTGAAAACATGTAGGCCCAGATAACTAGTAAGTGTGGATTATATGATTATATCTCAATAAGTCTATTTAAAGAAAAACTTACAAAGCTACATCTAAAATGTTAACAGTAATTATTTGATGGTAGATGTGTTTTACCTTAGTTTTAGTTTAGTTGATCTGTACTTGTGTGTATATGTTTGATTTTTTTTGAGACAGAGTCTCACTAGGTAGTCCAGGCTGGCCTTGAACTCACTATGTAGCCCAGGCTTTAGCCTTGAACTAGTGGTGATCCTCCTGCCTCAGCCTCCCAAGTGCTGGGATTACAGGTGTGCACCACCATCCCTGGCTGTACTTGTGATTTGTGTGACCATGTGTAATTAACACATAATGTGTAATTATGTGTTATTATTTGTGTAATTATCTTAATAATATTTTAAGAAAAGATTCCCATTCAGAGTTTAGAAGCTCAAGGACAGGGGAATATGATGGGACAAATGGTTAACACTACTTATTACAAGGATTTGGATGGCACACAAATCAAGTTACATTTATGATAGTGGGAAAATTCTCAACATAGAACACAGCTATAATATAGCTGCTAACAAGTTCCCCAGAATATGTGTAGTAAAGGAATTTCATTTTTCCTACTAACTCCATTTTTAGTTATTCTTTCATTCAGACTGCTTGCAAGCTTTTACCGAACACTTGCTATGTCCAACAGCTGCACTAAGTGCCAGAGATTAAAAGACAATCACTGAGCAGTCACTGAGAAGCAATCACTGAGGGCTGGGGATGTAGCTCAATGCTGCCGTGCCTGCCTGGCAAATGCAAGGTCCTGAGTTCGATTCCAGGTACGGGGTGGGGGGCAGAGTGATCACTGGAGTGAGGGGAGACACTGTGATACAATGTGACAAGGGCTCCCAGAGCAGAAGTGAGGAGAGCTGCGTGTGCATGTGAGAGGGACTGCCTGCCATGTGGGAGAGAGGTGGCTTCCATCCTCACAACAACCTGCCAGTTAATTGCTGTTGTTCATTCCCACTCACACATGAGTAAACTGAGTCTAGGAAAGCTCCCATGATTTGCCCAGATCACTCCAGAAGTAGAAGAGATTTGAGCACAAGTCTGACCCCAAAGTCCATATTCTTTCTACTACACTATGTTGTATCTGTACAAACAAGTACAATATGTTAAAATAATACAATCAATTTTTATTTGGAAGTGAGGACCTAGCTCTATAAGTGCTATATCATTTCTATTAGTCTTATCTTCCCCTACTCTTTCACTAATCCTAATTGATAATAATAACAGTAATAACAATGGTTAACATTCATTATTTCCTATGTCCTAGATACTTGCTGCTTAGTGTAGGCTCTCTCAATCAATCTTTGAAACAGGTAGGCTGTGGTAGTGTCTCTATTTTATAGAAACAGAAACTTGCTTCAAGAGTTTAGTGATGTGCTGTGGAGTGGCAAAGCTGGGATTTGATGCCAAACTTGATTTCAAGAAAAAGTTTTTAAAGCATTTCCTTGAAATACTCAAAACCAAACAAGTGATAGCCTAAAAATTAATTCTGATACTGGATTTTTTTTCTTTAGGGATTGGAGATGGAACCCAGTGCCTCACATATGCCAGGCAAGTGCTTTATCACTGAGCTATGCCCACTGCTCAGATTTTTTTCCCCCTGGTACTGGGAATCAAACTCAGGATCTTGAGCTTGCAAGGCAGGCATGGTGCCACTAAGCTAAATCCCTGGCCCTCAGATTTTTTAATTAGAAGAAAATTTTAGAAAGTAACCAACCTTACTTTCTTACTTCGTCACAACTTTACTTGGTCAGAACAAATGACTAAGATTTTCTCTTCAGTCTCTGAAGAAGATTTCTTTAGGGAATGTTAGTGATTCTATTTCATCTAGAATACTATGTGCTCCATTATGAGCTGTCCACATTGAGATTCTGGAACCCAGAGTTGCTCTGGGAGACAGACACTGGTGGCTGGGATATTTGGATTTGGGACCAAGGATACCAATATGAAGCCCTTTGTAGATTCTGTCTGAGCTGTGGGCTCTGGTGTTCCATCCCTCTGAGACTACTCACCACATCCTCCTCCTTGCCTCACAGGAATTTGGAGGCCTCTGGAAGGGCTGGATTCTCCACTACACTCCACAGGCAGCCTCTGCAGTGATGAAGCATTGGAAAAAGTTTGTGGGCGATGCAAGGGAAGCCTGACCGTGTTTTCTTAGTCAGCTCTACCCTGGCTGCTGGTGGCCGTGAGAGTCTCCTCACTCTGGAATGGGAATCAGCTTACACAAGGGGCTGACAACAAACGATGCTGTTCTTTAGCCACAGTCTTCAGGGCTCTGTACTCCTGGGTGGGGTACGTCTAGGCTGAAAAATCCCTAAATCCACCAGGCATCAGCATAAGGTAAATCTAGTCCAGGACTGAGGCAGAGATGATTTTTAGGGTGTCAGCTGTGCCTGTGGTCACCCTCTTCCTGTCTGCGGGGAGTTCAGACAGCTCAGGTATGCAACAGAGGCGGCTGGAGCATGGTTGGCTCAGGCTGGACTTGCAGGAGGGTAGCTCAGAGGCTGGTGGAGCCTAGAGGCTGGGACTCTATCTGACTTCAGAGAAGGTACAGGGATGTGATAGGCCCTTGCTCCGGGACACAGTGGCATACTCTGGTAGAGTTTGTGAATACCTTAGAGCCCCAGTTCCCTGCTGATGGAAAGAATTGTGCACTCTTTTTTAGATTGAGGAGGGTGTGAGAGAAAGGGGATCCCAGAGAGCACCACCTCCATATCTGTGGAACATCATGGTACCAGGCGGCCAGCAGATCAGAGTGAAGCATAGTCATCCCTGCATTCTTCAGCTGGTGCCCCTGCCCCACCTTGGCCTACTCACCCAAGGCAGCAGAGAATTCTGCAGGCAGCAAAGGTGGAAGTATAGATGATGAGGGAATTGAAGGGTTGCCTTTGATCTGGCAAGCTACAGCTTCCTGGGCTGTGTAAGATCCTTGGGCATATCTTGGGCACTAAGAACTGTGATAAATCTGTGCACTGGGGTGCTGTGTTTACCCAGGGGCAGTGCTAATGCCCCAGGTCTCCAAGGGCAGTATTGCTGGATTTGCGAAGAGCATCACAAAAAAGCACTAAGCACCCAAGGCCTGAAAAAGGAAGACTGGAGATCAAGACCTGTGAAATCACCTAGGCTGGGTCATAGGACATGGTGCTGACCTGCTCTGACTGTGAGGGAAGGTTTGGACCAGGAAGTTGATAAGGATTGGAAGGCTTTGCCTGCTGATGACCTAGGTGCTTGTTTAGAGAGTTTATGATCTATTTTGTACAGCAAGTGGGGAGTTAAGGCAGATTAAAGATTATGAAGCAATCCCAGTAGATGGGATGATTTATCCCTACAAAAGAACATGCACTTAGGGCCGGGGATTTAGTTAAATGGTTTCACCGCCTGCTGTGCAGGCACAAGGACCCGAGTTCAATCCCCAGTACCAGGAAAAAAAAAAAAGAACATGAACTGAACCTGATTAACGTTTGATACCTCCTTGTATCGTACATTTTTAGCAAATTTAAATGAGCAATTGCAATGGTCAATGTTGTACACACAGTCTCAGTAAGTGTTTATTGAATAAATCTGCAAAACAAATTAATTCAATTCAACAAATATTTGCCAGATGGCTAATCAGTGTCTTCATGGGAAATTAACATCTGGTTTAGTGGCTTAGTTTTTTAAAAAATTTAATTGGCACATAAAAATTGTACTTCTTTACAGGGTACCATTTGATGTTTTAATAAGTGGGTTACTGTTTTCCACTGTGAGTCGGTGAAAAATGTATTTTATGTTGTGAGCCAGACTTGGTGGCTCATGCCTCTAATTCCATTATTTGGGAGGCTGATGAAGGAGGGTCATAAGTTTGAGGCCAGCCTTAGCAAGACCTTGCTTTAAAATAAAAAAATAAAATAAAAAGGACTGGAGATGTAGCTTAGTAGTAGAGTTCCCCTGGGTTCAATAAGCAGGACTATACATACATACATACCCCAAAAGAAATATATTTTATGTGTGGCTCAACAGACACACACACACACACACACACACACACACACACCCCTACAACAAAGATTTCATGAAACAACTTTCACTTTACTAGGTAAAATCCATTCTGATATTTTCTTTTCTTTCTTAAGGGACAGGGTCTCACTATGTTGCCAGTTTGGCCTTAAATTCCTAAGCTCATGTGATCCTCCCTCAACCTCATGAGTACCTGGGACTACAGCTGTGTGCCATCATGTCCAGCAGATATTTTCTATTCTATTTTACCTTTTTTTTTGAGAGAGAGAGAGAGAGAGGGGCTCACTAGGTAGATCAGGTTGAACTTGAACCCACTTTGTAGCCCAAGCTGGCCTCAAACGTGCAATCTTCCTGCCTCGGCCTCCTGTGTGCTAGGTTACAGCCATGTGCCACCATACCTGCCTCTATTCTATTTCTTTAACAAAAATGTTGCTTAAGGTCCGCTGATCTGATTTTACAACCTGTTAATGAGCTGCAATCTGCTTTTGGAAGACCCTGGATCCACGAAATTACTGATTTTCTCATTTCATTTTCACTTAGCTAAAAATTTGAGTGAATCTAGAAATTGGTGATCACAAGTAGATGCTCACTCACCTCCCAGTGTCAGGTACAAATTGTCTGTCGCTGGAGCCAAATAAGCAAGAGACAAAAAATTGTCTCCCATTAAGCCTAAAGAGAAATCAGGAAACCTATTTTTTCTGTTGCATGTCTCCCCACAATCCTGAGATCATCATGGTAGGCAATGATGAATGTCTCTGTCTTCACTGAAAACAAAGAGGCCTGAGGATGTGGCTCAGTGCTAGAGCACTTGCCGAGCACATGTGAGTCCTTGGATTTAATCCCCAGCACCACAAAACCAAACCAAACCAAACCAAGCCAAACCAAACCAAACCAAACCAATCCAAACCAAAAACAACCTACTTTCCACCAAATCTTTAAGAGTTTAGAACATAAGCAATTGTTAACTAAGGGAAAACACATCCGAAAAAGCCCCCTAATCCTCTGAAAATACTTTCAACTCTTAACTGAACATCTCATTTGCAACATTGGGTGAAGCCAGATCCTTTTTTATCATAAGAGGTGACATTGCTGGAGCAATCCAGGAAATGCTAATTCCAGGGAAAGTCTCTGATCCTAATGACTCAGATTCTTAGACTTATTACTGTACCCCACCCAGCACTGATCCTATCAGGGACTGACTACTTCTGTTCTTGTCTCCCCTCACCTTCGTATTATTTCTATGACATTCTGTTGCCATATATGACTGCATGGCAAATCTGTTTTTCTCCAAGAATATAAACTCCTTGCAGACAAAGAATTGTTTCTTTTCCATCTTTCCCATTGCTAGGCACAAAGCAAGTGTTTTGTAAGTGTTTGTAAGTGACTCAACAATATTAGTTCAAATCGGTTAGAAAAATATTAGGAAGGAAGAGTATTGGTAAGTTTATCTAATTAGGAAAAATGAGCTGCAAGAAGAAAAAGAGTAGATTTTCTGAAATAGATCTTGAGATCTAACAGATCATGACTTGGATAAGGCCCAGGTTAGGGTACAGTCCAAGATTTCCTTACATGTGTATAAGATGAGTATGCATACAGTTGTCATCCTTGTGTTGAGTTTTGCATCACAGGGCTTGGACCTATGAGACATCTCAAGAAATCTTCCAAGCTAGTGTCCTGCTTTTAAAGAGACTTTAAAAAAAAGATAGAGGAAAATTTCAAAAAAATTAAAGATTTTACACAAATTTACTCTTAGTCAATATAACGTACCTGAGAGTGCCATCCCATTGAAGGGCATCGAGCAATCCTCGGAACTCTAGAGATTGCAGATCCCTTGGGTATAGGGTCCATACATCAGACTCCTGTCACCAACGCCATTCCTACTCTACTCCTTATTTCTTGCTAACCATTTCCGGATTTTCTTCTGGGTGGTAATGTACCTTGGTCTAGTTGACAACTCATTATTTGTTTAAGCAAATTATGGCCATCTGTTTTCCCTTTGCCAGACCTCTGATTTCCTTGCCTCTCTTGCAATTGGAAAGGAAGAATCCACGCAGCTAGTTCTGGCTAAAAATATCTGAGGAAGTATGCTGAGGGACTCCTTGCAAGGACCTTGGTTTTCTGAGAGAAGGGAAAAAGAAGAAGCTGGTGTTTTCTTTTCCTATTTGTTCAACCTTGGATACAGAATGACATTCGGTGATAACAGTCCCCAAGTCATCTGGAGATGTGTAACAATCTCAGACAAACAGAAGGAAGGTACAATGCCCACAGCAGAGTAAGGTGATGGAAAGAACTGAAACTTTAAGCAGTGGGTTGCACCAATGCCAAGAACTCTATCTCTAGGTTCCTGTGCAATTTAAGACAAACAAACTTCTCAATTTCTTCTTTGTTTCAGATACTGTTGGATATCTTGATAATTACAGTTGAAAGCATTCTTAATTGATATGGTCAATAGTGATACATCAATGATCAGAAATTCTCAGTCCTACCAAAAAAACTTACTAAACCAATGGAGAACAATTGAATTTCTTTTAATAAAATGCCAACTTGGGGACTTTGGGTTTTCAAAAGAATTAATTCATACCTAAATAAAAATACAGTTGTGCTTCAGAATCTCTAGTGGATTGATTCCAGGACCTCCAGTGGATACAAAAGTCCTTAGGGGCTCAAGTCCCTTGTATGAATGGTATAGTATTTGCTCACTCTTCTGTGTACTTTAAGTCATCTCTAGAGTCCTTATGATACCTAACGTAACACAAGTGCTGTGCAAGTAGATGTACACTGTGTTGTTCAGGGACTACTGACAAGGAAGAAAAGTCTTCACGTGTTCAGTTCAAATGCAGTTTTTTTCAATTGTTTTCCATTTGTACGAAATTGAAGGTGACCTGAATTAGTGAAAAAGTTAAACTGCATAATATGAAAAGGTAAAGTGTTTCAATTACTTTGAAGTATTTACAGAATCTCATGTTAGTAAAGTTTTAGTAGATTACTTACATGAATTTTACTTTAAAATATAGGTAAGATTTGCTTCTATTACTGCACCATTTTTTTGTAACGAGTATCCCTAAAATACTTGAAGGTGCTAGAAGTTTTCTGATCTTTTATGATATTTAAACCTTCCTCTAGCCAAATTTTCTTGTATACCAATTTCTATGATTTGCCAGTTATAAAAGTCAAACTTCAAATTAACACTTGTCCAAAAATTCCAAATTATAGGAATCAGTTAGGTTTTTGTTTTTGTTTTTTGAGACAGGGTCTTGCTGTATAGTGCATGCCGGCCTTGAACTCATCAGCCCAGGCTGATCCTTCTGCTTCAGCCTCCTGAGTGCTGGGATCACAGACATGAGCCACCATGCCTGGATCAAGAATCAGTTAGGTTTTACTCCATAATAATAAAGATTGCTATTTGGATATATATGATCATACCTAAAGTAAAGAGATGGAAGCTAACTAGCTCAGGCCACCACAGGAGATCTTTAGAATACTCTTCTATTTTCTAGAACCATTGTTTACTTAAAGTCTGTGTTGGCCAGGGACATTGTGGTGATCTTTTGCAAACAGTAACAGGAGGATGAACTAACCACATGGTACTGGAGAGAATAGTTCAGTGTCATGCTGTGGGACAGTGTGGTGTGCTCTAAGAATGAATCAGGGAAATTTGTTTTGAGTTTTTAAATCTATTAGCTTCTTAAGGATTGCCACTTCAACTTTCATCTGTCTGTATCCTTGTGTAGAAGGTGTAATAAAAATAGTGAATATTTAAATTTAAAAAAATTTATTATACTAAAAGACACATTGTCGTTAATCCCCCTCAAAATACTCCCCCTTAGGTCAAACACACTAATTCACTGTTCTTGGCATTTTTTGAAGCAGTTCTGGAAGTCCTCTTTCATGAGTGTCTTTACTTGCACTGTCACGGCTGCTGTTCAGTGTCATGAATTGATTCAAAACATTTACCTTTCACGACCATTTTGACTTTGGTGAAGAGCAAGAAGTCACATGGTGCCAGGTCCAGTGAATAAGGTGAATGAGGAGAACACACCATATTGTTTTGCATGAGCCTGCCTTTCTGTTGGATGGCACTTAGCAGCAGTATTCAGTATTTTTGATCACATCTTGTAAAGACATGAAAAAGAACTTCCAGAACTGCTTCAGAAAGTGACAAGAACCATGGGATAAGTGCGTTCAAAGTAAAGGGAAGTATTTTGAGGGAGATTAATGATAGTGTCTTTTACTGTAATAAAAAATTTTAAACATTCACCATATATTTTGAGCACACCTCATATATAAACTGCATTATTTCCAAGATATACATTCAGAAAATATTTATTACAATTTTTTACCTAACCCCAAAGCGATGAAGTAACAATAGTAAGAGAAATACATGCTCAAGCCTGAATCAATGAGACTGGAATTTTTGCAAAACTTCTTCCTAACTGATATTCAGAGCAATGTGAAAGACAGAACAAAACACTTTTCCTCTCTCCATTACCAACTTAAATGAATAATGTGGCCTCTGAGTACCTGGTAGTGAGATTTCCCTTCATCATTTTCTTTGTTCAGAACTGTAGGTCTTGGACCCTGAGCTTCAAAGAACTGGTTGGAGACTTTTAGAAAGTCCTGCACTCAAAACTTGAAAACTAGCAAGTTAGAAAGTAATTCTTCATTTATATTTGCTTTAAAACATACAACTTTCATTACCCAATTTTGAAATTGTACTGATTTTCACAGAGTGTCAGTATTTATACAATCTTTTCAGAAAGAAGCATGCATATGGAACATCATGTTTCTCTTTATTTACCCTTTGATTTACTCCCTGGCCACAATTACCTGCGCCTCAAAGCACATTTCCAGAAAGTGTCCTGAAACTTCCCAGTGTGCAACCTTTCCTTGGTAACCATGTCTATTTTGATTGCAGCAGTAAAGTCACTATGGGCTAGAAAACCCTCACTTATAGCACGTGTTGCTTATTTTGATTTTAATTGCTATATATTTTAAGTGGAAAAGGAGCAGTGGATATCGAAAGAGAAAGAAAGAAAAATATGTCACAAAGGCCTTTAGCTAAGATCTTTCTGGAAAGATAAGAGCTTTCCATTCAGTATATATTTGAAATTTTGTTACCTAAAATACTTTAGCAAAATTTCTGTAACTCTATACTGTATTATCAAGTCATATCATGAAGACAAATAGTCCACTCAGCAGAAGTGGGAAGGGAAATGGTCGATTATTCTCCAATTCCAGTGACTGATCAACTTCAAGCTTTGACCAATAAGTTCATTCCTGATGAATTTCACAAATGCCCAAGAATGAGTGGCTACTGGGAAAATTGTGGTAAACCAATCCCTTTCATGGCCTAGGGTCCAGAAAATTCTATTAGTAAAGTCATGCTGGTTTCAGGCCACTAATTTCCCTGAAACTACTCAGGAAGTATCCTAACTCTCCACTTAATGGCCATAGTGGGTACATGTCAGCTGGTGATGGGTAGGGTTGCAATTTCCTCCCTTGAAGAAGCGGTGTGCCTCAGCATTGTATACAGTCACATCTTCATCATCAGTAAAGAGAAGTTCCAGGAACTGCTGGACTGGAGGAGGGTCATCAGTGTAATTCTTTATAAGAAACTCTTCCATGGTGGCATTGGCCCAAGAAGTAGCTATGGAGGTCTTCTAAGAACTGGCTATCTTTTATTTAACATGTGATAGGTATGACCACCCTCTGAGGCGATGTGTTCCACATTATCATGAATTCAATCATCTGTGCACTGAAACTATTTTGAGAAAACATTTGTCTGTACTGAACATGTGCAGACTTCTTTCCTAAACAATACAGAATGACAACCATTTAGACACATGCACATTGTGCTAGGTATTATAAGTAATCTAGAGATGATTTAAAGTGTACGGGAGAATATGCATAGGTCATATATAACTACTACGCCATTTTAGCGAAGAGACTTGGGTATCTGTGGGGTTTGGTATCCATGGGGGTCCTGGGATCTATTCCCCCCCTTGAATAGGGAGGATAGTAGGATGCCATACACACATCCTGTTGGTTCTATTTCTCTGATTCCCCAATACATCACTAGAGAAACTAAAGCATGTATTTCTCAGTATTGTCACTTCATTGGTTTGGGGTTGTGTCGTAGACTTAGGTCCTACTTCCACCACTGAGTCTGTTTTGTCACATACACAGTGACATGAAATGCTCTTGCTTTTCCTATCAAAGAAAACTATTTTCTTCAGGCTAGGAAATAGGATGAAGATGGGGCCTTAGAGGCCCAAGTCCTTGGGGCCTTTGCTCTCTGCTGCCCACCCTTCACAGCTCTGAGTGTGGATTCCTCCCATCTGTCTCTTGTCTCACCTTAGTCTTAGCCCTGACTCTGTAGAACGAACATCTTAATGCACATTGGACTGAAGAGCTTGTGACCTCTTTAAGGGCAGGGATCCTATAGGTTTAATCTTATATTTATCTTATTTATATTCCCTGGGCTCTAGTGCTGGGCAGAGAGCCAGGGACCTAGAAGAGTCTCCATAAATGTTTAATGAATGAATAAATATTTGCTAAATGGCACAGTCTGGGCAATCAAACACATATGATAAGCAAATAAATGCTGGGACTCTAAATAATCAGTCTCCAAATGGAAATTCAACAGGGTATGAAAGAGTATTTTTTAATATGTCGAAAGAAGGTCTTGCCCTGGAATGAGGTCAGTAAAATCTGTTTTCTAATGCATAGAAGAATAGAATGTGTGTGGGTTATAATCAAAATATTTATAACTTACAATCAATATCAAGGTCTGATGGCTTGACATTGGAATAAACACATGATACAAAATGCAAAACTTTGAAGTAGAAGAAAGCTCTGTAAAATCTGTAACATTCTAAGTACTCTCCTGACATCCATTCAGTGTTTCTCCATGCCTGGGATTGAACTCAGGGCCTTTCATATGAGAACTACAGCCTCAGCCTTATGAAGGGAATTTTTAAAAACAGAATGTCATTTAATGAAAATACTTTCTCTTAAAAAAAGGTATAAATGTCACCCTATTGTTAGATTTGGGGTTTATGTTACTTAATTATATTAAATGTAATTTCTATTCATCAAAGACAAATCTTCTTTACCCTATTTTTTTGAAATAATGCATGTGCAGCCTAACTGCATATTCATTTGGGGGAGTGCATTCTTAGCATACAATTTGTAATAATGAATTCAGCTTTCCTTTTATTCTAACAGTGGTTTGAATTTCAGGAACAAATAGAAAGCTAGAATTGTCCTTTCTCTAGGGACAGAGATGGAAAGGAGGAAGACTTTGAGTTTCATTCTTCCCACCCACTCAGCACTGTCCGATGAAGGCAGCAGGTGATTTGAAACCCTCTCATGGATTCAGGGCTTCTTTGGTCATGGTGACTCTGCACACACTGGAGCTCACCCTCAACTAGAGCTGGGTAAAGAGAATATGTTGTGTTTAGGTGCAGATTCCCCGAGATGAGTGTTGTCCCTGTGTGTACCTGGAATGTGCCAGTCGATGTTTCGCTATAAAAAGAAAAAAAGAGAAGAGAATATGTATGTAATGATATCCTCTATGACAATGTAGGAACTGTCAGGAAATGAATGAATGTAGTCTTTGTTCTCAGAAACATGAATCAAGAGGCAGACATCCCTTAGAGCACAGAGGAGCAGAGGCAGGTCTGCCTCCTTCCTCAGCAGCCCCTCCAGCAGCAGCCTGCTTCCTTGTGCCCTTCCTCAGCCCAGGGAAGGAACCTGCAGCCTTCTTCCTAATGTATTCTGTTGGGGGATGTGAACAGTAATGAAAAAATACCTCTCAGATTTTTTTTTGGTAGTACTGGGGATGGAATGGAAGATCTCATACATGCTCGGCTAGTGCTTTGCATTTTGAGATAGGATATCGTTCAGTTGCCCAGGTTGGCCTTGAATTTCTAATGCTCCTACCTCAGGCTCCTGAGCAGTTGGGGTTATAAACATGCACCACCACACCCAGGTTTTTTTTTTTTTATGCCAGAAGATAAAAAGAAAAAAATCTGTCATCTTTTTATTCTAATAATGATTATTGATTTTAGAGTTGGAAATAACAACTTTTAGTAAGAGAATTCAAATAATACAGAAGAGTACACATTTGAACTGAAAGCTTCCTTCATTACCTAATTACTCTCCCAGGAGACTCCGATTAAGGCTTTCTTCAATGTCTTTTCAAAAAGAAAAATAAAGGCTATATATCAGGGTATATTTCTTCTGAAAGATTTACACAAACTGGATTATAATATATTCTTTTGTACACCTTGCTTTTTTTTCACTTAATAATATACCTTGACTACTTTCTTAATTAACATATATAGATCTACAATATTGTTTTTATAATGCTCCGTAGTATTCCACTGTATAAAGATACTCTAATACCTTTAACCTGCCCCTGCAGATAAACTTTGGTTGGATTAACAATGTATACCCCTCAGTGAACACTTTTTTCATATATCTTGCCATCATCTTTCATATGTGTGCATAAGGTAATTGAGCCCAGAACACACAGTGGTAGAAGTTGTACACTGCCCCAAATCCTCATTTTGGTGGGCACCACTCACTCTGTAGATGCCATTTACTTATTGTGATAATTTTTGGGCAGAGACATCAAGTCTTTTGATGAAGGAGTTCCTCTATAATTTGTACAATCATCATGGCTGCAGGGTGAATCCCTGCAGAACTACTGAGTTCCAGGGCACATGCACATTAGAAATTTACTCTCTTTGTTCCTTGAGAAACAAAAAGACTCTAATAGAAGAACATTCCATGTACCCCACGTCATGTGTCTTGTAGTGAGCTCATCTTTAATCCCATAATACCAGCCTCCCTCAACTCCTTCAAAGCATTACTTCACTTTTCCCAAGATTGGTCATTTAATTTCTCCAGAAAAGAACAAGAGAGATCAGCACCTATATATTCAGGAACCACCTATAGGCCCCCTGATACTAAGAACAGCTCCTGTGTCCCCTGCTCGTGTTCATTCCTTCCGGCGACTGCTCATTGGGTCATCCTCAAAAAGCAAGGGAAAGCAGCAGCATGCAAATAGCCTGATTCTTCCATTGAGTTTTTGCTGCTGCTATTGTTTAGTTGCTCATTTTCTCACTCTTTCTTCTAGCCTCAGGTAAGCGAAAGTTGACTGTGCCTTAAGCAGCATAGTAAGTTTTAGATTTTAGAAATCAAACACTGTATCTGTCAAAGCTGATGACTGTTGTACCTCCATTTTGGAAGGAAAGTAGATAATATCCATCGCAAGCTCAGCCCTCTATCACACAGCCCTTTTGGACCTGGATTTGTTCTTCTCTTGGTCCAATTCTGCCCATATTACTCTCCTTGTCATGCGACACCTGAGTTTTTGACATTCTGGGAGTCTACCAGATTCTCCCTAAATGTGAAATAAAGGAAGAACAGAGGCAACTGAGAGAATGGGCATTTTAAGAGGAAGGAGCATGTTAAGGACATACCAAAACAAACCAACAAATCCCCCAAAACAAATAAGGACGGTGGGGAAGAGGGGGAGCTTCTGAAGGACGCAAGATGGGACATGGTAACAGGGGTTGGAGAAAGGAAGACCAGAGAATGAGGACAACGCCCAGGCGTGAATGCTGCTCAGAGCTGGAGAGGGGGCCGAACTGAGACTCACAGGGCTCATTAACCAGCCCTGAGCCCGGAAGTCCCCAACTCACTGTCCCTCAGCTTCCCCCCTTGTCCAAGAGGCATGAGAATGACACTTTCTCCAATCTGAGAGGACAAAATGACAGGGCACATGGACCCTTCGGGATGCTGAAAGCAGAGCTGAAGTCCCACGCAGACCCGTCTGGGGTAGGTTTGCCTTCCCTTGTTGCCGCCCCATTGGAGCTGCCCCTGCGGGCTTGGCAGAAACACGCCTGGGAATCTTAACCTTTTTTTTCGAGACTTCGTGACCTACAATGGATCTCTGGTAATTATCAGGAGGCAGATAGCCTAACAAAGGTTTTATTTTGTGTTTCCTTTTTGTATTAAAACTCTAATCTGTTCCTTGTTTCATCCCCAAGGACAAAATGCAGCTGAACACGGCCCGCAGTTGCATGGAGCACAGCGCTGTCCCTGGAGTTGGTTACAAAATTCTCCTTTCAGCGGGAGAAGCGCACAGGAGGAGCGCACGGGGGCGCTGGGTGCTCCGCGCTCCTGTCCTCAACTTCAGGTAAGGCCCAGAGCATTTCCCAGAGCCACTGTGGTGGAGCCCACCGGCTGGGCTGGAAAATGTTGACTAAGTTGGAGATTGCTTTATGGAAGCAGGAGTACCGGTGAGGGATGATGAGGAGGCGACTAATGTCTCAGGCAGGAAAGGCTTTTGAACTTCAACCTTTTTTCTTTTCTTTTCAACTGTTACTTACATTTATGTTATACTGAATTTATTCCTGGGCCATATTTTTTGTGGGGTCTCTCTCTCTCTCTCTCTCTCTCTCTCTCTCTCTCTCTCTCTCTCTCTCTCTCTCTCTCTCTCTTTCAGTACTGGGGATTGAACTCAAGAGTCATCACACTGAGCTACATTCCCACCTCATTTTAATTTATTTTATTTTACCTTTAAAGACCGCTTTACTAGGTCGTTCAGTTGCCCAGGCTGGACTCGAATGTTCAATCCTCCTGCCTCAGCCTCCCAGAATGCTGAGATTACAGGTGTGTACCACCACGCCTGTCTGGGGTGTCTTTTTCTTTTGTGTAATTCCCTCTTCTGGTTTAGAAACAATCTGTTCTTTTTCACACATAGTGAGGACTATGTGTGCATGAACTTGAACATGAGCTCTGGAAGGACAGTGCCTCTCTTGGGGGCTTTGTTCACTCAGATGTGCTCAGTGATTGAAGAATCAGCAGCAAACCCTTAAAATCATTATTACTCTGCATCTTTATATTTGTGTGGCAAAAACTAAGCATCTTTTTGGGCCACAGACATGCTATGCTAATCCTGCTGCCTGGCCTGGGGGACACCCCCCAACTCTACCATTGTAATGACAGACTAGCACACACTGCTTCTGTTAAGTGATATTTTCAGTTGCTTGGTGGCTTTTTGGATATGTACACTTTATGTGTGTGTATTGGGAGTTGGACCAGGGGGCACTGAGCTGCATTCTTGGCCCTTTTTATTTTATTTTGGGACAGGCTTTCCATAAATTGCCCAGGCTGGTTTTAACTTGTGATACTCCTGCCACAGCCTCCCAAGTAGCTAGAATTGCAGGCATGTACCATCACAGGTGGCTGGATGACCTGGATATTCTTGAGCAGACATGAAGATTTGAATCTCTCAATTAGCATGATTTTGTAGGGTTTTCTGAGTCAAGTGAGCATCAGATCATTTTCAGAGATCACCTCAGGCCCAGAGGCCACAGGCAGATGTGGAAGCTATTCTTGCCTTCTGGTACTAATAATGACTGTCAAGTAATAAGGTCAGGAAAAGAAAGGCCAAAGAGCCATGGGGGAGGCGGGAGATAGCTGAGCACAGCTTTCTGGTCATAGTGTCTGTAGCTCTACCACAAGAGGGTCCTACTTCCACGTGCCAGAGCATATCTGAAGCCCAGGGAGAAGCCCAGTATTTTTTCTTATTTTGTGTATTTTATTTAAAGAGTCGAAGCAAAAAGACCATTGCTTTTACATTAAAACAAATGCATGTAGAGTGGTGGGAAACAAAAGTGGCAGGAGGGTTGAGCCTCCCTAGGACATCTGCTTGCCACAGACAGCTGTAACCATGCAGATGGCTGAGGCAGTGCTTTGGGACCACCGGTCACAGGGCTCAGCCAGGTGGCACTTGGGTGGCCTCCGGCTTGTACTGCGTCTGCCTGCCGGTTGCACTTCCCTTCTGTATTTCCTTGCTAAAAGGCATCTGTTCAGGCCAGGCACACAGTTCCTTCCTTTTGGGTTGATCTCCCAAGTGCCTGCCCTTTGACTCTCATGGCTCTTTGTCAACTCTTCTCTGTAGCACTATCTATTCCTACCCTGCAATAAGGACACATAAGGCCCAGAGCATATGTGTGTGTGTGTGTGTGTGTGTGTGTGTGTGTGTGTGTGTATTACTGAGGATTAAACCCAGGGCCTTTGCACCTAGGTATATCCCCACATTTTTCAAATATTCTTTAGTTTTAAATTTTGAGACAGAATATCCTTAAGTCACTAAGTTTCCCAGGCTGGGCTCCAACTTGTGATCTTCTTGCTAAGATCACAGGTGTGCACCACCTCGCCTGTTTAATGCCCAGTCTTAACAACTCTCTTGTTGGTTCTCCTTGGGGACAGTTGGAGTGTTGGTCCCACCACTGAGCATTCTATTGATGGAAGTAGGGTCTCAATAAGCATTTGAAGAATAAATGAATGAGAAGCTGGTATTCCCAATCTTTTGCTGTGGAGGCAGTTTATTTTATTTTATTTCATTTATTTTATTTTATTTTTTTCAGCGCCAGGGATCAAACTCAGGGCCTTGTACATGCTAGGCAACCATTCTACCACTAAGCTATATCCCAATACTTTAAAAAAATTTCTTTTTTAGTATCAGGAATCGAACTCAGGGCCTCGCACTTGCCAGGCAGGTGCTGTGCTGCTGAGCTATATCCCTGGCCCTAAAAAAAGTTTTTTTAAAAAAATCTTGAGATAGAGTCTCACTAAATGGCTAAGATGCCTGGGCTGGACTCAAATTTGTGACCCAGAGTGCTGGGGTTACAGGCATGTGCTACCATATTAGGCCGATTTTATTTCTTTTTAGAACTGCAAATCAAGACAAGATTTGGCCCACTTTAGGGATATTTCCTGAAGGGTGATGAAAAGGAGGAAATGTAAATCCCTCCCTTTAGACAAGTTCCTGCATTAGACAATGCACATTCACACAAGGAGATGCTTCTGCAATCCTGAAACCTAAAATAAACCATTTCGATTGGTGACTGTCATGTGTCCACATTTCCTCAAACAAACTGTAAAGCGACCGATCAGTTTCATTTTGCCCGTTGCCCTTTTCTTCAGGAGTCTCTTCTCCCAATAGCAGCGACACCCATGTACTTCTGACACACAGGAAGTGCTAACCGAAAGTAGAACCATTAAACAATTAAATCAAATAATTGTGGTGTGTTGCTTTTAAGGACCTCATGTCATCAGTATATCAATATGTGACAATCAATTATCAGAGAAACTTCCTGTAATTCCCAGAACTGTGCTGCGGCCCAGAGCCATGTAAGGAGATGGCTGGGTTCTCTGACTTGGAGTCCCCTTATGTTGGTGCCGTGTCTGGGACACTCTGGGGCCTTGAGTTATACCTATGCCTTTGTGAGGAGTGTGTGATACAGCTGAACTGAGACCACCACTGGATCAGAAGGGTCTCTGAGGATCAGGCACAGTTCTGACCCTGATTTCCTCTGTGGCTTTAAGCCAAACACAGAGATTCTGCAGGTTAATTTTTCCTATCTAGCAGTAGAGAAGACCTTGGCAAAAGCTTCAGACTTGAATAAGATGTAACATAGAAAGAAGGCTCAGTAATAGTGTGGGGCTGTAGAGTGCATGCCTCGCATGTGCAAAGCTCTGTATTTGATACCCAGCACCACAAAAAATAACTGGGCAAATAAATACATAAGGAAATCAGTTAGTGATTCTGACTGTGTTTCTGTCCATGCAGCAGTGCAAATTTCAGTTCTGGTTTATGAGTAAGATTTTGCAGACTCAGTCACCCTGCGAACTTCCCTTCTCCTATCTCCTTTGTTCCAGGCATAATTCTATCTGTCTTTTAGTCATTCTAAAGCACTACAAGGATCAGTTTCAGTACATGGATTATCTCTTTACATATTATTACATACTCCCACTCTTACAGATAACCTACCAATCTTTTACCTAAAGATTAAGGTTAATTGAACTTGCATTCCTCAGGATGTCGTATTTTCATGATGGTCTATTTTCATCTATGTGGCTGTCTCCCAGTTCCTGGCAAAGGGGGAGCTACCCCAGCCCTCCTCTCCAAAGCTAACTTATATTCTGTGCCCATAAAACCTCCTCTGTATCTTCTTGTTACACTGTCACTACTACATGCCATCCATATTTTAGGGTTCCATTGCAACTATTTTCAAATATGCCCAGGTTTTATTCTATTTTTATGCTTTTGGTTTTGTTTTGTTTTGTTGAGACAAAGTCTCACTGTTTGGCTTAGGGCAGTCTTGAGCTTGCTGTGTAGTCCAGACTGGCCTCGAACTGGAGATCCTTTTATCTTGGCCTCCTGAGTGTTAGGATCACAGGCATGCATCACCACACCCTGCTTTATTCTCTTTTTAAAAGTACACAAGAAAACCAGAATGCCTTTCCTGACCTCATTCTCTCTTCTAGTCTATTTATTGCTTTCCTTTTGCAGCAAGGCATCTCAGTTTCCTCTCTCCTTGTGGCCCCTTGATTTGGCAGCCTGGTTTCCTTTTTCCAACACTATTGACATTGCATCCTCCAAAGTCAACAGCAGTTCCCTTGGAGCCCAATCCAGCAAGGTTTTGTTTTAGACTCATTCTTATTTACTCAGGAGCATCACTTTTCTTTCCCTTACTCTGATGTACTTCTCTTGTTTATATTTGTCCACCTATCTCCTAATATGATTTTCCAAACTGGTCCATGGGATAGCAGCCTGGTGGAGAGTCCAAGATCTTGCAGTAGTGAGCCTATGGTTGACTTCTAATTTTGTCACTAATCAACTGCATGACCTTTGGCAAAGTAATTTCTCCTGTCTCAGCTTCCCGAGTTTTAGAATAGGGGTGACAGGAAGAACTCTCATCTTGGTTTGATGTTAAAATTGACTGGGATAGTCTATGTAATATTTACTGCAATATTTGGCATATGAAAGTATTCATTCATGTTATCTATTGGTATAACAATAAGCTCCTAGCCTGTGGTGGTGGTCACTCATGTTATCCCAATGCCCTGGGAGGCTGGGGCAGGAGGATCACAAGTTCAAGCTCAGCCTGGGCAATTTAGCAAGACCCTGTTTCAAAAATGAAAAAGAAAAACAAGGCTGAACATGTAGCTCAGTACAAACACCCTGGATTCAATCCCCAGAACCAAACCAAACCCCAACAAAACCCAATAAGCTCTTGGGTCTGTGAAAACTGACCTCCCCCCACCACTTTTAGAACATATGGCCCTCATTACCCAAACCAGGGCCAGACAACAATTAATTATTGATACACAGGTTTCCACACGTGGTTGGAGAGCCCAGTGAAAGCAGAATGAAGGGCGAGGGAGGGCTGAAAATCTACAGGGACTGTAGTAACCAGGTTTTTATGTTGTTTTGTTTTTAGCAATAAACCACTCACATTGTTGAGGGTTCAAATCTCTCCTTTCGGGATATACGATGTTTGTTGAGCAGGAAAGGGTCGTCAAAGGTTAAAGCTCTAGTTGTCGGTTCGACAGTCGCAAGGGGCTGCTTGGCAGGCACACTGTCCCATCTCAGATAAAATTCGGGTTTTCACGGGTGCCGGGAAGCCGCGAATTGAGGGATGGCGCTATCTAGTGACAGAACAAGGGAACGGCGCTGAGCGGAACCGTGTCCTTTGGTGCAGGGGAAGGGGCCTCCGAATTAGCGTCCTTTCTGGAGAAAGTGGGGTGAGGCTGGACAGGAGAGAAGAATTTGGGGGTGGGGCGGAGAAACACCTCAGCACAGCGCAGGGACGCGAAGGGCACGGGCGATGTTTGTGCCACTTGCAACAACCTTGTCAGTATCACTCGAGGGCAACTCCCTCCCCCACCTTGGTACCACACACGCTGATTTTTCTCCCCCCATTGACTCTCACTTTTCGGCACTCTATGCAGGCCCGTTATTCTGAACTGACCCCGCTTCATCTAATTTCCCTTTCTGTGTGTTAGGAATTCAGGGCTGGGAAGATCTAGCCGAGTCATCACACTGGCTGCCACCCGGGAACAGCAGCCCCGCGAGCAAGGAGCACCGAGCACCCAGGACCCGGCCGCTGCAGCGCCGCGTCACGTGTCCGCCCCGGACCGCAGGTAAGGGCGCCACAGGCCGTGCCGGCTGCCGTGCCGGCTCCCGAGCCGTCCTGGAGGGAGCTCTGGTCACCCGCTGAGGGAGCTGGATCCTAACTAAGTGTGTAACTAGCTGGTGATGTTCTCTTTGGAAAACCCAAGTGGGCAGTGTTGACCATGAAGCCGATTTCTTTTTCTTTTCACTAGTTAATCAGGCACAGAAGGGTTACAGATCCTTATACAGTCAGCAAAGAGCCTTAGGATGGGAGGGACTGAAGGGAAGGCATTGGTGCTTCCTTCAAACAGAACAGACTAATACTCGATCGGCATACAGGGCCTTGTCTTGAAGCTGGATATAGAGTATAAAATAGTGATAAAAATGTAGAGTTTGGAGTCTTGAACTCCTCTATGCCATTACCATTTGATGTTTGCTGAGTTGTGTAACATTACTCTAAGTCCTGGTTTTTTCTTTCCTAAAATGAAGATCATTAAACACCCCTCAAGGTTAGAGAGGTTTAAATGAAATACGGTAAAAGCTCTCTTACTTGAGAGATTGAGATTGGATTTCAGAGAATCAATGAAGAAGTAGGGTATCATAAAAGTAGAGTAGCGTATCATAAAAGATGATATTGTACATACTGCAAATATTATACCGGAAAATACAAGATCTTTATGAGGGCCACAGTCTTTTATTCAAATAGCTGGCTTTTTGGAGTTGCTTTCTTGCACTAGTCACATGCATCGTACTATATCTGTGAGTTCTAGCTTTGGTTTCTTCAAATGTGGTGAGAACTTAAAGATACCCAGGAAGGCATTTATAAAGTCACCTTCTACAGAATCATTCCAATTCCAAAAATCATTCAAGATTACTAAACTTTTCCCAAACTTCTACTGGCCACATGCCTAATTAGCAGCTTCCCCTTGAGGAATCCTTCTGAAAATTCAACCCTGCTTTCACAGAAACATCTTCCTTTCCTTGTATATTCATATTTTGGCAGTTTATATACTGTTTGTTTAAGTTTCCTAGTTATAGGTCTGGGAATGTACTTCAGCAGTAGAGCACTTGCCTAGCACATGAGAGGCCCTGAGTTCCGTCCCCAGCACAGCAATAAATAAATAAATAATTAAGAATAATAAATCCATTTCACAGCCTGAATATCAAGTACAGATGGTGTGAACTGCTTCTTGGTAAGCATGTCACGTCCAGGAGCAGAAGAAAGAGTGATTATGGTCAGCCAAAGCAGTGTTTTGGTGTACTTCATAGAGAGCCTGGAGAATCCAGCTACCCTCCCGCGACGGTTGAGCAGAGATCAATTAAAACAGCTTCTCCTGTGCAGTATATAAGATACAGAGTCCACCAAAAAAGAAAGTATATACACTTCAGGATAAGAAAAACTTGTATAAGTATTTTAATACTACATTTATTGAGACATCATGAGATTAATACAATTTCCTGTGGCCTCTACAATTATAAGAGATGCTCAAAGTGGTGGTCATTAGCTTCCAGACATTTATTAGTACAGTGAACTGCTGCCTGGGGATCCGTGGTCATTGAGATTGCTGTACATGCATTTTCAATTTCTTCTTTAAGGGCCAGCAGTGTAGTGGGTTTTCTGTGATATATGACATCTTCTCCGGTCCCCTATATGAGGGTAACACCATCTGTTGAAAAAACATCGTATTTTTCTTTTCCTGAAGTGTCTATACATTTTTTTGGTAGACTCTGTGTTTCATCTGGTGTAGCATACAAAAATGTCCACCCAATAGCTAGTGACTTTGCATATTATCATTAATGAGTTCAGAGTTGAAAGGATTGTTAGAAATATAAATTTCTTTCCTTATTTTACAGATGAGAAAAAGATTCAAGTTTGTAAGTTTGTTTGTAAGTTTGGCTTTCACAGTGTTGATCATAAACCTAATATGTTGAGTCAGATGGATTTACATTTGCAAAGGCATCTGGGAGTTGGCACTGAACAATCTTTTATGTTACCCCAAATCCCTTTCTTTTTACACTTGATCTTAGCCAAAGGCTGAGAGGCGATATCCCTTTCTTTTTGGTAAGAGCAAGTAGAACTAGGACATGTTGATGAAGACCAGGCCAGGGATCTGAGCCCAGTGTACACAGGAATTCCTTCCCAGTGGAAGAAGTATTCATTGAACCATGTGCACAAGATGAGCAAATCTACAAGCACAGCATGTCCTTGGCCTCAGGTTGGCCAACCCTGGTCACACCAGGCCAAGCACCCATGATGCTTGTAGACAGCTACCAGAAAAGCTAACCTCTAATGGGAAAGACTGCTGTTCAAGGTTGTCTCGGACCACCTAGGAAGAGCCAGACATCTAAGAAATGTTGGAATCTGTGTACCAGGTCATTCATAGTATGTTTAAAATGTTCCTCTCTGACATCCTGTGTTGCAACAGATGGAAATGATCTTTTGTTTTGATTGGATTGGGCAGAAAGTACATAACTTGTTGGAAGAGGGGGAGGAGGAACGTGCAGGCAGGAAAGGGAGCCTGTGAGTGGTGTGGGTCCTTTAAGAAGCTGGAAGCTCAAGGGACAAAGTTCTGGGTCAGGGCCTTGTGACCCTAGCTTGTTTTATTTATTTTAAGGAAACTTTTAAGAATAGCATGCTGGAAAGTACACAGACCATAGTTATTCAGCTTACTGTGTTTTTGGTCATTGCTGATAGTGCCGGGGATTGAACCCAAGGCCTTGTGCATGCTAAGCTCACACTTTACACTTTACCTCCAGCCCCTGCTGTTTTGTTTTGTTTTTGTTTTTTTGGCCCTAGGGATTGAGAGATTGCTAGGTAAGTGCTTTAGTGCTGAGCTACACCCCTAGCCCTTTAAAACTTTTCTAAAATTTTGAGATAGGGTCTCTCTGGGTTGCTTAGACTGGCCCCAAACTTTCAATTCTTCTGCTTCAGCTTCCCAAGTAGCTAGGATTACAGGTGGGCACTGTCACACCCAGCCCCACATGATTTTGTTTTGATAGTTATCTTAGTCTATTCTCTGTGGCTAATAACACAGCCTCATGGATTCGGAAAGTTATAAAGAGAAGAGAGTTATCAAGGTCACAGGGCTGCATCAGGTGATGGACTTCTTGCTGGTGGAGTTCTGAGGTCATGCAGGATATCCATGAGTGAAGGACAGGGAGCATAAAAGAAATCCAGCCAGGGCTGGAGATTTAGCTCAGTGGCACCGTGCCTGCCTTGCAAGTGCAAGGTCCTGAGTTCGATCCCTGGTATGGGGCGGCGGCGGGGTGGGGGGTGGGAATCCAGCCAACCTGTTTTGTTTAGCAGACCCATTGAGATAACCCTTTAACCCATTAATCTTTTAATCACATCAGTGGATTATTCCATTCATAAGATCAGAACCCTAACTGCCTTTTAAAGGCTGCACCTGGTCCTCCTCTTAATAGCTCATAATTATTAAATTTCAGCATGAGTTCTGGAAGGGACAAACCAACTCAGATCCTAGCAATAGTGAAATTCATGGGGTTCCACAAACATATGCCATCAATCCTTTGTTCTCTGCAAAGACTCTGACATGCTTCCCTCTCCCCAACAGCCCACCTCCTCCTGTGACTGCGGGGGTCTCTGCTGATGCCTGGGCTCAGCTTTCTGGAGTACCCGATTGTGGGACTGATTTCTAGCACAGGGGCTTTTATATACCAAGCTGTGTATAGCACCACTAGGCATCTTGAGTGAAAAGTAAGTGCTCAGGCCCGATGCTCCCTGAGACTCTGACCATATACCAGGGGTGCTGAAAGAGGTGCACGCCCAGCACCCCTACACAGTGAGAAATGCTTTGCTTTCGCACCAGACATCAAGATGGGCTCTCAAAGGCAACATACAAGACTGAGAAAATCACAAAGCAAGGAGGTGGGAAGGGATTATGGAGCAGGTGGGGAGCAGAGGATGTGGCCTGTGTGTTTCTCTAACCGAATGCTGAATCCTCTGGGAAGGATGGCTCAGCTCTCCTTTACTTTGCCCTGTTGGAGAGCCTTCTCTGATCTTGAATTCTAGACCTGCCTATTAAGATGAGGCTGGCTGCTTGGCTTCAGAAGACTGGGGAAGCCGCTTTGGCTGGCTGAAACCCTTAGCTGCCCTGCTAATCTTGCAACAGAAGTTGAGCATGAAAACCAAGGGAACAGGTTGTTTTCCTTCACAGTGGAGAGCAGCTCCAGGTGTGATTTCTTATGCCTTGGAACACAGACACCTGCTGTTTTACAGTGAGGCTGGACTCTCCGTGGTGAGCAGACTTCCAGCCTGTGGGACTTGTGCTTCTTTTGAGCTCCGTGGACCCATTGGCAGGCATCTGTCAGCTCTGATGCAGAGCCTTCCACCTGAGGAGTGGCAGATTCCACTGAAACAGAAGACTGTGTAAAGAAAACCCCAGAAAGAAGCAACAAAACATTTTTGTTTGCCTCAATATGAGTTTATAATCCCTTTCCTCTGGAAGAGAATGACTTGTGATACTGTGGTTTCTTTCACTTTCTGCAGCAATTCTCAAAGTGTGGTCCCTAGGATCTGAATCTGAAACTCTTGGGACCAGGCCTGGCAATGTGTGTTTTAACACATCTGCCAGGTGATTCTGATGCATGCTCAAGTATAAGCATCACTGGCTTCATGATAAAGCCCAGGGCCTGCCTTCAATTCAACAAAGAGAACTGCGATTCAGCCAGGTGACTAATGCAAGGAGAAACTCTCACTAACTGGATTGAAGGCGGTAGTGCAATTTTCTGGGTTTATATTTTGGTCCCAACAGAGGGTTACTGGCCAAAGATGAAGGAGAAACTGGAACTGGGGGTGTGGAAGTGAAGAGCTGTTTTCCTGGACCACTCCCTTGTCTTGTGAACAAGACAGCATGACCGAAACAACCTGGGGCAAAGGTGACAGGGAAACTAAGTCTGTGCTGTGCCTGCCTGCTGTCAAACCTGGCCAGGTGCATCTGTGTAAGAGGGCTGGGACTCTATCAGGTAGGAATGTGTCCCATGTTTGCCCAAGACTCTTGACTTTAACACTGGAAGTCCCATGTTCTGGGAAACCCTCAGCCCTGGGCAAACCAAGGCAGCTGGTCACACTCACTCTAGTTCAGTGACTACTCACTGAATTATGTGGCAAGCTCTAAAAATTGTTGGTGCCTGGGCCCAGCCTTGATCTATGGCAGTCAGGGTACCGGATGTTTAAAAGTACTGTACACATTGATTTGCATTTTTCCCTTTGGCAGTCTGTTTTGAAGATCATTTCGGCACGTGTAGGGCTACCCAGTATTCATTGTAATGACTGCATAGCAGTTGTCCTATAGTAGAGTTGTAACATATATTTAATGTATTTATGTTACAACAATGAAAGGACACAATGTTCATTATAGTGTGATGATGCCTATCTTTTATGTGTGAAGAGTGACCAAAAATACAGTGAATGTTTAATGAAAAATTATTACAGTAAAAGACACATTGCCATTAATCCTCCCTCCAGAATATTCCCCCCTCCCTTCAAACACACTTATTCCAACATTCTTGCCACTTTCTGAAATGGTTCAGGAAGTCTTGTGTGTGTTTAGTTGTGCTGTTGTGGCTGCCTGGATGTCCTGAATTGATTCAAAATGTTTACCTTCCATGGTCATCTTGAGTTTGGGGAAGAACAAGAGGTTGCACAGTGCCCAATCTGGTGACTGAGGTGGGTGAAGACACACCATAATGTTCTTATGAGCCTCTTTCTGTTGCATGGCACTCAGCAGCAGCCTTCACCACATTTTTAAAAAAATCATACCTCATAAAGATACTCACAAGAGAGAACTTCCAGAATTGCTTCACACCTCGTGTACCTTTGAGCAGATGATGTGCTAATAATGTCTGTACGATTGAAGAATTTCTGAATGAAAGAATAGCTGTATTGTAAGACAACAGGATACAGAACCCAAATATCCTCTGTAAAGGAATGCCACTGACCTTCTTAGGGAGCTTTAAAAAAGCCAAAATTTGAATTTACTCTTTACTTCAAGTCTTGAGGAGTGTGGGGGTGAGACAAGAAATCTGTTTTATTTCTTGGGTGATTGTGATAAAGAAGTCTGCAGAATGGAACGGGGAGCCAGAGATGGAGCTCCCCAGGAGCCCCAAGCTGCTCCTCCTCAGGAGCTGCTTCAAGCTGCTGTTTACCTTTTTGTGTGATTGTCCTCGCTCCTCACCAGGATGAAAGTTCCTAGAGCGAGGCCTGGAGTGTTGCCTCTGTATATTCTCATCCACATGGTGATTTGGGCAGCGGTGTTCATTGCGGAGAAGGCTGCACATGGGTGTTTGTGGCTCATGTGATGATTTTGACTTTTTTTTCAGTTCCATGGACCAAACACAGAGACTCCTGGGCCAACCCCTTTCCATCCCTACTTCCAAGCCCAAGAAGAAAAGAAGATCAATGATATTTTTCTTTTCTAAGGTCTGACGAGAAACATTATGAACAAATGCCCCTTCCCTGGAGATGTGTGCCTGCTCGGTCTGTCATCAGTTGGACCTGCCCCATTGAGGGTCCCTCTGAAACCAAATGTGTTCTTTTACCGTAAATTATAGGAAGACAAAAAGACGAGTTGAGAAGGATTTAACTTGCTGCTAACTCAATGATAAAAATGTAGAATGAACGGCAGTGAATATTCAGAAATAACAATGAGGCTTGGAAATTACTCAGCTGGATCTGCATCTTCCCCGCCCCACACACTTACTAAGGATGGTGGGGAGATAGGTGGCTTTTGTCTCTGGTCTTGTCTGAATCTTCCATCATCTTGGTTCTGACTCTAATAGAGGCTGCCTTGTTCTGTGTTCTGAAGGACACCAGGGCCTGCCTGGTACCCACGCTCGCCTGCTTACTACAGAGGGCAGCTCATCTCGTCCCATCTCTTGCCCCGCAATTACTCACAGCTGAGTCTTTGAAGCACAAGTTGCTGCATCAGACACAGAGTGTTTTCTGACTTGAATTATTTATGCATTCCTCTTCCTAATCTTTTCTTTTTTGGTACTGGGGATCGAACTCGGGTCCTTACGCTTGCGCAGCAGGCAGGGAAACCACTGCGCCAAATCCCCAGCCTCCTCTTCCTAATCTTAGCACAGAGGCCTGCATCCTGGATTGAGGATGGTCTTTAAGGGCCCTGAGATGTTTGTAGATGGCTAAGAGATGCTTGCGGATGAGCTTTGCCAATTGTGCCACATGGTGTTGGCAAGTTGAGTAAGATGACAGCTGAGAATGGACCCTGGAATTAGCCATACAGTGGGATGGAGATGGGTGATCAGCCTGACTACAGAAGGTTCAAAGGAGGGCAGGGGATTTAGCTCATTGGTGCCGCCAACTGCCTCACAAGGGCAAGGTCCTGAGTTCAACCCAGTACAAAAAAAAAAAGAAGATTCAAGGGAGAACAGGAGGACCTGGGTGTGGTGGCACATGCCTAATCTCAGCATTCAGGAGGCTGAGACAGGAGGACTGCTGAAAGATCGAGGCCAGCCTGAGCTACATAGTGAATTCAAAACCAGCCTGAATTACACAGAGAGACCCTGTTGAGAGAGAGAGAGAGAGAGAGAGAGAGAGAGAGAGAGAGAGATATTAATTGAGATTGGAAAAAGCAAGTACTGCATAGACCTGTCTTTCAGGGCATTTAGCTATGAAGTGGAGCAGAAAAATGAGGAGCTGAAGGAAGAAGAGAATCTTTAAGGTTGGAGGGATAACAGCATCTCTTATACCATGAAAAGGAGCCGTATTCTCACATCAACCCCTGTGAGGTTCTTTCTTCTCAACTCGTCACACCTACCACTGCTATAAAGCATCTCTATAATTTCCCCAAACCCACCTTGACATGAGTCCTGCATTATTTTTCTTCCTCCTTTTCTCTTCCTCCATGATGCAGATCAAATTAATATAATTTGCCAACAGAATCAGGCATCTCTGGGTATGGGGCCATAGCTCAATAGTAGAGTGAGTGCTTAGCATGCACAAGGCCCTGAGTTTGATCCCGGAAACACACACACACACACACACACACACACACACACACACACACTCACACACACACATTTAGTTGGAGAACGAAGGACAAAATTGAGCAGGCAATGATAGGATTCTCTCTAGAAAGAGGAGACAGGGTTAGGTCTGGGTTCACAATATGACTCCAAACAGTCCCAAATTAATATATTTTTGACCCATCACCCAGGTCTCTTGGAAACTGAGGCTCCAGAAGCGGGAGCCTTTGAAGAATGTACTTTTCATCTTGGCAGAAAAAGCCTGGGACCCCAGTGCTAAAAAGCGCCACCTGACAATGAGAGGCCTGGGAACCATGGCCTGTGAAGCCCCCAACCAGGTAGGGAAGGGAGGTGAACTCGGCGGATCTTCTCAACTCTCCAAGACTCATGTGTGGAGTCCCCAAGGCTGGAGCTCCTACCTGGTAGATTGGTCAGCTGCTGTGTAACATATCACCAGAAGCTCAGCACACAGAGCAGCAAGTGTTTGTTACTTCACCGTGTCGGTGGCTCAAGGGTCTGATTTAGCTCAGCTGGGTTCTCAGCTCAGGATCTTGCACAGCCTGGACCAACCATACTGTGTTCCTTCCCAAAGCTCAGGTACTCTCCTGAGCTTACATGGTTTTGGGCATAATTCAGCTTTTCTGATTGTAGCACTGAGGTTTTGATTTTCTTGCTGATCACCCTTTCATGACACGGCAGCTTACTTCTTCAAGGCTGGCAGGAGAGTGTCTCTCATTATTGTCTGCTACAGCGGAGTCTTCTTGAATGTAAAGTAGCCACGGGAGAGCTACATCTTGTCACCTTTGTATAATCTATTAGGCTAGAAGCAAGTGTGGTTCCTTCCATACTCAAGAAGAGCAGATTATACAAAGATGTGGCTCACTCAGGGTCATTTAGGCTATCGCTCCTCACCACTATCAGTCATGGTACACAGCTGCAGGTAGAGCTGACACTTGCTGACATCGCCCTCCTTGGAAATTTTCTCATAAGTTATATTTCTTCAGTAATGAAGTTGTTTACACCTCTTCCTTTAGCATCTGTTAACTTCATTACCATTTAATGACCTCCCCATTTTAAGGCACTCAGTACTCCTCAAGCCTTGGACTCACCACAGTCCACCAGCCTCTCTCCAGGGCCCTCCCCAGCGCACCCATCCAGCTCTTGCTTTCTGTTGTCCTTCCAAAGCCAGTTGGGCTCTTGGGTTGGGTTAATGGAAGCATTTGTATTTTGATGAGAGTTGTGGCAGATCCTGAATAATGCCATGGTCTCTCAGTATAAGACCTAGGTTACTGGAAGATGGAAGTGGTGTTGCTTTTCAATTCATAGAGAATGATTCCTGAGCGATTAATGCTTTTCAAACCTTGATAACAGGTGAGAAAGTATAAGAAAATCATGCTAGACCTGCTGGTGCACGGATTGTACGACCCTGTGAGTTCTGAAGTCACCCATGAGAGTATGAAGGCTCTGACCATCATCCTGGGCAAGCTACACGGGAAAGGTCTGGGCTCCTTCTTCATAGACATCACCCTTCAGACCAGGACTTTATTGGATGATGTAAGTGAGATGATGCATAAAAATTCTGGGGTATTGAAATCAAAGTGGGATTAGAAATGAGAGCACTGCTTAGTTAGTGTGTTGCTCACGGTACAAGGTCAGTACCAGTCACTCATTTATTTATGAATCTTGTTGAGAGAGTGGTACTTTTTGGGGGGGGGTTATGGAGAACATGAAAGTTGTACAGCATCCCTTCATACCCCTCAAAAAGTTTTTATTTTAGTAGAGAAGTGAAAAAAAATATACATACATACCAATTATGATGATGATGTTTCCCATAGTCAATGCTCTCTTATACATGCAAAAATATCAATAGTTAGCATTCAGTGAGCTTTTCCTATGGGCCATGCATAGTGCTAGACAATTTACATGGATTAGCTCATGTTGCCTTCACAGTAACCTGTGAGGTAGGCACTGTAATTACCCTCACTTTATAGATGAGGAAACCAAAACACAGAAAGCTTGGACCCTGCCCAAGGTTTGAAGGACAGTAAGTGGACATGAAACCAGGCCTTCTGGCTATATCACATGCATTGTCAACTATCAGGTGACAAGATGGGCCAACCAAGGAGAGCACTGGTCCAGCATTTAACCTGAAATCATGAGGCATCTGAGACACCTGGCTTGCAAGCTATCAATTTAGCCTGCCAGTTATTCTCTGAAAGATAAGACCAGTTGATCAGGGAGCAGACCTTTCATTTTCTACCCAAGCAACTTGCATCAGCTCCCCACACTCTTGAGTCCTCCCAGAGCCACACTGTGCCAGGTAGCTGTACCAGTTCCACAAAAGAATAAGAGGCCTTGAGATTATGAAACTTGGGGCTTGTACAGGAGACGCTAGCACATTTGTCTCTCCTTCCTCCAGAGAGAGACAGATGTTTGCTCTTGAATGAATATAAACTAATCCTCTCTGAGGAGTGGAGAGGAAGGTGTCTACCTCACCACCGTGGAATGTCAGCAGATGTTTTGGATACAGGTCCTTAAATCTCTCTAGAGGTCCCTTCTGAACTTCAGGACTAGCTTGTCATTTGCCCATAATTATAACTCCACTAGCCTATCATTTTTGGCCATGGAAACCTTGGCCATGTAGAAGAGGGAAATTCTCATGCAGAGTTGTTTGGTGATGGTTTGTATCTCCCTCAGAGATAGCACTCCTCACTGTCTGCCTTACACCATGTTCACTCACGCATGTGCCCCCTATTAGATGATGGTCCGGCTCCTGGGGAACAGACACCAGTGTTACCATTCCTGCACCTCTCAGCATTCGGGGAGGGCTGTGGATGGGGTCAATTCTCCATAAGTGTTAGCTGAGTTGAATTAGCACACACATAAATGCACTGATAATTCAGTGAACAAAATAGCAACCCTGGGTCAATTTCTGCATGTGTCACATATCCTAAAAGTATTTTTAAATACATCACAGAATGATCAGTGGTCCTCAGTCTTGCTTAGCCTCTGTGTTCTGGATGCTCCTTGGCCTTGAGCAGACTAGCCCCTGCCCTTTTCCCTCTGGTTCATCTGGACCACAGAAAACGGATATAAAAACCTGTGCACCCAGAGTCAGGAGGCTGAGCTCTACTGACACTGGGTCTGTAGCCTGATGGGCAACTCCAGGCTTGTTGCTGAAAGGCCCTGGGCCATGGACTCCTCATTAGGAAAGAGAAAGATGTGGAACAAACAGCTCACATGGGAGGGGAAAGAAAGGCTGAGACTACTGACCAGGGGTGAACAGACCCATTAGACTAAAAGCCAGGAGAGTTGGGAGAATGTTGGGGGAAGAAGCAGGATCCTTATTTCCACTACAAGTGCGAGGAATTCAGACCAACAGCAGAGAGGTAACCTGGCCAAAATGCTGAAAGTAATAAACAGAAGACTGGTCCAGTGAATGATGATGAAGAAAAGGAAAGAAAGAGAAAGAGGAGAAAAAAGAACGAAAACTCCTTTTAATGGTGACATGGGAAAAGCTTAGGTAGATTGATAGAGAAACCAAGGTGCCTAATACCAGTGGGATGGGGTGTGTCTTTATGTAAAAAGATGGAAGAGGGCCCTGGATCTGATGCTACCCTGTCATGTACATCCCAGGGCGGTGACTGCACTGTGCCTGATGCAGTTGCCTTTTGGCCGTGACCTGGTTCTGTTGTTTTGTTGATGGAAACCCACAGGAGAATGACAGTGTGAGATACTCGGCCTTTGTTTTGTTTGGGCAACTGGCTGCCTTTGCTGGGCGGAAATGGAAGAAGTTTTTCAACAGTCAGGTGAAGCAGACACAGGAGTCTCTCCTAACTCATTTACAGGACAGAAATCCCCAGGTTGCCAAGGTAAGACTGTGATTCTCTACCCAACAGCATGGAATCCCCGTTGGTCATAGGGGATGTGAGGCAGCTCTGAAATTGAGATGTCAAAACCTCAGGTTCTTGCCAATGTGGTCAGGGCCAGTTAGCAGTGGATGCTTGTGAATCCTGGAAAAGAGGTCTCCTTGTGTGTACTCCCTGCTTGAGTAAGGATGTCCTTTTTCATTTGCTTCTTACCCAACTGCTCAATCCAGCACCTGAGAAGTCTGGATAAACTCAGGTTCATGAGGGTGAGGCAGAGGGAGTGGGTTTAATCAGTGGGGCAACAGCCCACTGAATGAGTGTATTTATTCATCCCCAGTTAGCTCTTCTCACTGTGCCCAGTACGATTTCCCACTTCTGGTTCTCAACTCCCTATGGGATTTTTTTTGTTTTGTTCTTGGAGAAAATGTGTCCTAACAGGGTTGGATCAACTTCAGGCCTGCTTTGGAATGGGACTGAGTGAATGTTTCAAAAACTGTAGGAGCAAAGAGTTCTATGAAACCCCTTATCTTCTGATGGAGAAACAGAGGAGGGTGGGTGAGAGAGAGAGTAGAGAGAATGAGGTTGAGTTTAGGAATTCAGTACTACAGTGCACCCCCACTGGACCCTAGATGACACACATTTGTTTAAGGCTCAAGTTTGCAAACATCCTGGAAGTTACTTTCACTCATTCAGTAGCCCTGACCGTAGGTTGGGTGCACTCCTGTGGGGTATCCCTGCTTGGGATTCTAGAACTCTCTAATATTTTCAATATAATATGGTATTATTATTTTTCTCAGGGTTGCAAAACAACTTTTCGAGCCTGCTCTCCATACCTGAAACTGAGGAAAGAGTACAGCTTCCAGAATGAAGAAGAGCAGAGGAACCCCAAACTCTGCCTGCAGCTGGTGAGCGAACCAGCACAGGAAGGAATTCTCCTCTGGTCCTTACCCTCCTGGTACTTAACATGGGAGGTGGCCAAGCAAAGCAGGGCATCACCCCCACCCCCAAAATGTCTCAGGGCAATTATTTCCCTTGTAATTGACCCATAATTCAATGCAAATGGTGACACACCTGGGAGATCATATACGAAGTGTGCTGGTGGTTCCAGTTCAGGTGATGCTGCTTCTATCTCTCCTGTTGTTTATCCTAATTCTCCATGTTGACATCTGTGTACTAGTGATATAGTCAAGAAGATGTACTGAGTCCTTCCTCACATGTGCCTTTGCCAATTTCTTTCAGAGCCACTATCATCCAGAGCTCCTACAGTTCTTCTATGCAAATAAAATTCTGTAAGCATGGAGGGCAGGAAAATGGTCCTACTTGAGTGTCCTGCTGGAAACACCATGTGCCCTGTTTTGTCTCATTGGATGCCTGCCTCTTCTGCTTGCCTGTTGTGACTGTAATAGAAAAGAAGATGTCAGGAGAGAAATTGAGAGCAAAAACAGTGCCGTGGAATTGTACATAATGCCCAACATGAGATTCTGAATTGCTTTCACATATCTCATTTCTCCCCACACAGATTTGATGAGAAGGTACATTTTTCATAAAATCATTGAAAGTATATTTGGGTTCGATGCTTATTTCTCAGCTATTTCCTTCCAAAGTTTATCTCTGTCAATTACCTTATTTTTCTAATATTTAACTTCTATAACTTAGGAGAAGAATTGTCACCTTAAGGTGTTTTTTAAAAAATGTATTTGCTACTGATATTTCACTCTTAGCTTTTGATACTTCTTCTTGCCACGACTTAAAGTTGGCCTACACACCAAGAATGTAGCTTGCAGGGTATCTTCAGTTTCTCGTCATCTTAGAAACTCATTGCCTTCAAGATCACCTTTAAAAAGAACTAACAAAGAAAAAATAGCAATGAAGCATATGTTGAAAATTCTCAGGCTGATGATAACTTATGGAATAAAAGTACTAAGTAACATTTAGTGACTATTTACAATTTATTAGGTATTATCTTAGAACTTAATACTCATACAAACCTTATGAGGTAGATACTTTTATTGATCTCATGTTACAGATGAAAGAACTAAGGCATGGAAAAATTAAATAATTTGCTCAAAATAAATGGTGAAGAGAATTGAATCTGTACGTCTGATTTCTGGGGGCCATGCACAGTTACTCTTCATGGAATCATTGACGGATGGTTAGAAATGTGAAAAACAGAACAAACAAACAAGCTTTTTGTTTTTTATTAAACCCAGTTAACTTTTGCTCTTTTAGGTACATACCAACATACATTTTTATTAAGTGAGCTAAGTGTATTTTTTATTCATCCCTTCTGGACTATATGCTGATTTTTGTTGACCACTCCTAGTTATCTCAGGGGTCACATCACCCTTATGAAAAGTTTTGAGTGGGCATGATGATGTCTCCTGCAGTTCCAGCTACTTGGGAGCTGAGATAGGAGGATTATTTGAGCCCAGGGCTTCAAGTTCAGCCTGGGCAACATAGTGAGACCCTGTCTCAAAAAGCAAAATATTTCAAGAAAAAATTGCTTAGCCCCCCTTACCCTGTTCCTACCAACTAGCTTGCTCTCCCTGTAGCAATTCTGAGGTCACCATTGCGCATAGTACTCAGCTATGCCTGGAGCATTGTATTCAGTTTTGGAAATGGAAAGACAGATCACCAAGGATGGAAAGCACAATCATAAAAAGTATAGAGGGATCTGAAATGGCATCCAAGAATCAGGAACTGTTTTCTGCCCTAGCTCTGAGAGACTGGGCTGTGAGGAGAGAGGGTGTTTGGGAATATCTGGGGAAAGCCAGGCGATGGCGATGGTAAGGGGGGCAGCAGGTGCCAGGCTCAAAGAGGGTTTCTTTCTTTCTATTTGGAAGCAGGAGTGACCACAGGAGCTCTTAGGAGTGACACAGTGTCAGGAGCAGGCAGGATGGGTCTGAGCTGAACTCTCCTTCCCTGGATGTTGCAAGGTTGGTTTAGAATCTAACGCAGTCCCATTAAGTAGTCAGAGGTGCATGAGAAATGACTGTTTTACTGGCACTCAAAAACGTGGGGATAGAGTGAGGCAGGTAGGGTTTTGTGTTCTGAAGTAGAAAAAAAAATCTATGCACTTAATGTCCCTTAATTAAATACAACTGTGGAAGACACTGCTGGATTATATGACTGTAAGATTGTAACCCTCTTCTTTTTCCTCCCAAAGAACCATGCCTCCTGATATTCACACCCTTGCGCAATCCTCTGCCCTTAGATCTGGGTTTGTTTTGTGACCTATTTTACCCATTAGAATGTGATAGAAGGGACACTGTGCCATTTCTCAAAACTGGGCAGCTTCCTTTTTTACACACTGGTGGAAGCCAGCCACTGCATACAAAAGCAAATTACCAGGAACAATAGGAAATGTCTGAGAGTCCTGAGTGGAGAAGGAGGAACCGAGGCCACAGCAAAGTCTGGGGCCAAGACACATGACACAGGTTGACCAGTCCAGACAGACCCCAGTGGCTGACACCACGTGAAAAGGAGACACCTGTTTCTGTCACACCCATCCCTACTGCAGAACTGTGAACTAGTAAGCAGACAATTGTTTCAAGTCATTGGTTTTTGGGATAGTTTGTCACACAGCAATAAGTAACCAAAAGAGATTCCAAACCATTAATTTTTGTCATTTTTGCCAGTTTTGTTTTGTTCCTGATAAGTTCTCCTTGAGTTTAAGTTACATTTCTAAAAAGTTATGTTATCATGGAATTGGCAAAAGCAAGGGACCAGGCCTTTGTTTTTCTTTCTGTATCTCCACATTTCTGTCACAGGGCCTACCACATAGCATGTGATTAAGAAACACTTGCTGAGTGACTAAATGGTTCCAAACTGTAGGGAATATGTGCCGTTCTAGGGTCTGACTGCAGGCTCACACTGTTCTTCCCACATTTTTCTTTTTCCCTAAACACTTCTTGGCCTATATTCTATCACCTTTGCCCAGTCTGCTCTCTATCTGCTCTAATCTCTTCCTTCCCTGACCCACACACATTCATACACACACACACACACACACACACACACACACACACTTCATGTGCATGTCTTACTTATTCTCCAAGGCCTAAGCCAAATGTCAGATGCTCTCAGTCAACTAACTTGAATCTCTGAATTTCCAGAAGAGTCTATCAGTTTTATATGACTTAACCATGTCTTATCTAAAGTTTTTTAAAACCTATATGTCTTTTTTTGTTGGAATGAAGTCATCTTGTGTATCTCTATGTATTTCATGTGACCTCAAAGGTACTCAGTAGGTGCTCAGTAAATAAATGTTGACCAGGGAAGAAAAAAAGTCAGAGAGTCATCTGAAACTATTATTCCTTTTTGAGAAGAGCCCATTTTTGACAAATGAGTCATACTTTCACTCCCTGTAACTGATCCACAGTTTCTGTTTATACTTATGTATTGAGAATGTCCCTTTCCTCATAAGATGCCTGTTAATTTGGATACCAGCCTAAAAGCAATGCTTTGACATTTCTTACTTTTTAACATTAGATATAGAACAGTTGAATAAAAGGAAAAGGAATGTCCAAATGCTACCATGCTAAGTGCTCAGGGTAGAACTGTGTCAATGTGGTCTTTGCTTCAGGGGGAGAGGTGAGTCTTTTAAGCTGAGTCTTGAGAGTGGAGAAAGGAGAGGAAAAAACAGGGATGGAGGCCAAGAAGCTAAAAATGTGACCAGCTCTGGTAATGTGTGAATAGCAGCCTGTGGAGTTCCAGTCACCAGAGTAATTAATCAGGGGAAACACTTTATACATTATAAAAAACACTAGTGCAGTTTAGAAAGAAATTACAGTTCTATAGGTTAGCAAGAAGCAAGTGATGTGAATATGTAGGTATGCTGGCACTTTTCTGCATTTCCTAAGTTTTCTGTGATGGACATGTATGGCTTTTAGAATCATACAACACATGCAAAAATGCCTTTTAAAAAACAAACCAAAAAATACTCATCAGTGTGAGTGATGTACTTTGGAAGGCCTTGATAGCTAGTGCTCATTCTTAGTAGTATACGTTTGCTTTTGTCCTTTTGTGACAATTTGTTTTAACCTGTTGATGACATAACTTGTTGATGGCAAGCCAAATTGCTCATGGTTAACACCTTGTATTACTGAAATTACATTATTTTAATATGATCACAGTAGAATATTTTGTTCCTTTATTTACATTTAAATATTCTTAGAAAAATATTACTTTTTCAGTAAACCCAACACATCCCAGTTTACTGAAGAGAGATGATTTAATATGTAAAGGCCCCTATTATTTACTGATTTAAGTATGACTCCCAAGCCAGACAGTTAAGATTCTTTATAGTAGACACCAGCCTGTAGTTTCCCTTATCTCTTCCCTAATTCCTACTGCTTAGAATACTTTGCTCTCCAATTCCTTGTTTCTATTCAGCATTCCCCGGGCTGATTCCACATGCCCGTTTCTTCAGAAGTAGAACAGAGCAGTGAGGAGGATCAGCCTGACTCTGCTACTTACTCATGGACTTTGGGCAAGTCAGTGCACCAAGCCTCAGTTTGGTGAGCTGCAAAATGGGGATAATAACCAAACTCATAGAGTTGCTGGGCTCCAGAGAGTACCTGGCACGGTGCTTGGTGTGTAGAAGTTGCTGTGGAATGTTATTTTTGTACCCAATCAGCTCAGCAGATGTTATTCCTTCTTTTCCTGAAGCTGCTTTGGAGGTCCATTCTGGGTGCCTTAGGGTAATCTGAGTGCTATCTTGGTCCTTTGGCCCTGGGGGTGGCATCTGTATGCCCCTCCTCCCCAGCTCTCCATGAATATGGCTTTGAGCCTGTGTTGAGTATTCAGCAAAGTTTGGTTGAATTTCTTGAATTGCAAATGCCGGTTCCTTGGCCAAGCCTGAATCTGCCACCTGATAGGTTTCAGAATTTTAATAACCATAAGGATCATAACTGAATGAGAATACCAAGTTTTTCTCTTAGACTGAGTCCTCATTGGGGTGTTGTGAAGGCTCAGAGCTGGAGCAATGCCTATTTGTGTTTCAGTGGGCTCTGTTCATCCCATCCTAATATTCCCAACAGCTCCTTAATAACACCAAATTGTAACTCTTAGGCAATCTCTTGTTAATAATTAACACCCCACCTTCTGTTTCTGGATGTGTCTGCTGCAATCATGTTCCTTTCAAGCTAATGAATTTCCTACTGCAGTTTGCAGATGTTAACTATGCAGTGGCCCAAACGTCTTCCTGAAAGAACGTGTTTTTCAGAAATGTTGATCAGAGAGTTAAAATGGCATTTCCTCAGCCACACTGCTAGAGGCACATGCCTCTCCCACAGCAAAAATGCATTTAGAAATCCAAAACTTTTGAACATGCCTGCCTGGCTGCACCAGCAGATACAACCACCTGCTGGAGAAGGAGAAAAACTGAGTTCTCAAACAAGAGACTGGACATGCTGTGAAAGGACACTAGATTTGATAGTAAAACATCTGCCTTTACACTCTAATTTTACTACCACTGGGTATGTTGAACATTGCATAACCTCTCTGAGCCTCAGGTTTCTCATCTGTAAAATGGGGATAACTCCTACACACACACACACACACACACACACACACACGATACTGTGTAAACCATGAAATACTATTCCAGAATAAAGCGTTATTTACATGACAGCCACTCATTATTAGAGTCTATTTGTCCCAAGGGAAGGGTGGAAAAGAATGAAATAGAATGTTAACACAGACTTCAGCTTAAAGGCAACCAGTATTTAAAAAAACATAAAAAAGTAAAAGCAGGTATGATACATTGTTTTACAAAAGGATGCTTTCTTTTCCAGATAACAAATATCCCTGTTTTAATGTGCAATAGGATTCAGTTTTCAAATTAACATGTTATCTATCTTGTACAATTCAGTTACACTTTAACTTTTTCACTATAAAGGGGAGAAAAACATCCAGAAATTGTGGAAATCCTGGAATTCCTTTGGTCTACTGTAATGTTAGGAGCAAGTTTAACTCAAACACTATTTGTGACTCCATAAGGAAAAAAGGAACATTTTAGTATGTTTTAAATGTGCTAGAGGAACAGTTTAGCCTCTCCTGAGCCTAAGAAAAGTAATCCAAGGATCTCTGATTTTTCTGATTGGCAAGAAGATCTATGTAATAGGCAGAGTGGTGGATTAACTTAATTCAAAGCTGGTGAGCTCATTTTACAACCTAAGTGAACAAATCCAATTTCCTAAATGAAAACGTTTTTATGACTTAAGGGAACAAGCACAATTTCCTTTATTAAACACTGTTTACTTGTGTAGATGGTTAAACTTATTTATGTTTTGCTTCCTCCCATTATCTATCAGTAAACATACAGAGAAGATTTTATGATGAAGGTAATGGGATATACTCAATAACTCTGTTTAATCTTAAAAGACCTTTGCCCTACCTGAATATATGTTTATACCTGGACCCAACTACTGATTAATCTCTTAGCTTTCTCCTTTCCTAAGAAAAGTAGTAGCTGGACATTTGGGTTTTATAAGGTTTTTATTAAATATAATTTAGACTTATATGTCAATAAATAAGCTCATCCTGAGAAATCAAAGCCTGTAGCTTCCGGTTCCCCAGCAGTGATGCATGACTTTCCCCAACACACTGTGCGACTTCACTTCTCAGGCTGTAAACTGGTGAAGTGACTGAGGGGACCAGGTTGGGTCAGTCTCTCTCTAAGTGTCGTTCAAATCATGCCTTCTCTAACTCTGAGTGCCTCGAAACCTGCATCCTGGGGTGTGGCCAGTGGCAGGGAGCCTGTGCAGAGGGCTGACTTTAAGGCTTCATCCACTTTGAAGGTCAAGCAGTTTATAGTCGTGTGTGTGTGTGTGTGTGTGTGTGTGTGTGTGTGTGTGTGTGTGTATTACTGGGGACTGAACCCAGGGCCTCAGCCCTTTAACTTTTTATTAAAAATATTTTGAGACAGGGTCTTGTCAAGTTACTAAGTTGCCCATGCTTGGCTCAAACTTAGGATCCTCCTGTCTGCCCCTCCCAGAATGGGTAATGTCTTTACTAAGAAAAGCAATAGTAGATATTTTTTCATGGGTGGGTGCTACAACAGTCATTAAAAATGAACAAGCAACAAACTGACTAAGTTCTTGCCTCTTCTCTAGTTCACACCTCCACTTTTCCCTCCCCTGGGTCCACTAGGAGGAATGAATATAGCTTCTGTAGACTCTGTATTGCAGAGAGAGATGGTGAGGAGGACATCTCTAGAGGTTTCTCAAAGGGAGGGTTTGGCTAGGATAGGATCACGTGGGCATATGTGGTGAGGTGGTGCAGATCCTTTGCATCTCAAAACTCAGCATTTCCTGCTGTACCATGAACACAGCCACTGCCTGTCAGGCATATTTCCCTGTTCTTCCTAATGCAGCCCTTTCCCTGGGGGTCAGCTCTGTTATGCAAACATTTATTATTCAGTTTAGCCTTCATGCTCTTCTGTTGGGTAACAGCCCAGGCCCTGTTGCAGCAAGATTGAGGCTGCCTGAGTAGCTCTGCATACCTCATACTTCATTGCCTTTTCTAGAACAAGTTAACATCATGAGTTTTACTAACATAGGCCTAAAAATGATGTGGAAGGCAGGTGTGGTCAATCAAAATTGCTGTATATCCTCTGCTCCCATCAGACTTCTGCCAAATTTAAGCATATTTCTTTTCTTTTTTTTTCTTTAGTACCAGGGATTGAACTCAGGTCCTTGCACTTGCGAGGCAGGCAGCAGAACCACTGAGCTAAATCCCTGGCCCTCAAGCATATTTCTTCAACTGACTTTCTCAACACTATGATGCCATTGGTTCAAAAATCTGGGGTGTGTGTGTGTGTGAGAGAGAGTGTGTGTGTTTGTATGTAGCATATGTTTGAGTGCTATTTCTTCAGGAAAAGAAACTTCCAAATACACACCCCTTATCAAGGAGTCTCTATTTCAAAGAATGCTGGAAAATTCTGGAGAACTCTATTACACCTCCTCCACCCCACCATGACAATAGTCTAACCTAGTGAGGGTTCCTGTTTATTCTCATCTCTGCCTCCATCTCTTTCTCTTTTTGAGGCACTTGCAGTTTGGTAACTAACTTTTGAGCTCTAGAGACTTAGCATTCTCTGATCCATAATTACATTCTTGAGAATCCAGGACCCTTAGAGAGCGATCCACCCCTTGCATTCTTTCCACCTATGGAGAAGGTGTTCTATATTAAGAACTGCTGATCTGTTCTGGGACCTCCACTTGGAAGTGCTGCTTGAAGATTCTGCTTACATGGCTGGGCTGGCATGAGCTAATGTCTCTGCTTTGGCTGCAGTGGGATGTTTCTTGGGAGAGAGGATCTTTATGAGTAATCACGGTAATGGTGAGGAAGGGACAGCCTCGACTGGAGGGGGATGGAGGCATGTGTGAGGCACTCCTCCCTTCTCGTATAGCCCTGCAACACCCCTTCTCACTTCTTCTGAAAGCACAGCCACAGGTGAGAGGCCTTCGGCCTTGTTCGTAGCCTCTGCAGGCCTGTGGCCTGATGCCTTACACGACTGTTCCAGGTCAAGAGCTGCTAGTGTGGGGGACCCCTGCCCAGAGTCAGATCATGGCAGTAGTCCCATTTCAATCTGTTATTCATGGCGTGGCCTACACTCTTCTTTGCTACAATAAAAAAAAATCAATATAGTGGTTTCATATCCTATTTCCCAAGGGCCCTGTTCCTTCTGGCCTCCAGGGAGACAGAGTTGTTGGATCGTTACTCTGAGCAGGGATTGAGGAAACCCTTCTCTATTGAGTGCTGTCTGGTATGATAACCACCAGCCACTATTGACTTCTTTAATCTGGCTAATCTAAATTAAGATGTGCTGGGGCTGGCAATGTGTGCAGCGGTACAGCACATGCTTAGCACTAAGTTTAATCCCCAGCATTACTATCCTCCCCGAAAGTGCTGTAAATGCATAAAATGCCCTGTGAATTTTGATCACATAGTACAAAATAAGGAAGGGGGTTTCTTGAGTCCCAGGACCTTCTGTGCAAACCAGGACAGTCCAGACAAACTGGACAAGGCCAGTAATGGAGCTGGGACTAGAAGCTAAGTTGTTACTGAGTGAAGTAAGGGTGGGGAGAGGGGCAGGGGGCTGGTATGGGAGAAGATCCTCGGGAGAGCTGAAGAATGAAAGTGCCCTCCTCTTTCCCTCAGCCTCCCTTTGAGCAGCAGCTGTCTCTAGAAGACTGAAGAGCAGGACAGGCAGAGAATGTACAGGACAGTGTTGTGGGCTGTGCATTTATTCATGGGCCTCTCAGCACTTAGCTGCTGTGTGGATCCCATACAGCATGTGAAGCAGAGGATAAAATGCCTCAGGGCTGCTTAGATCCATCAGGTCCTTCCACTTATTGTGTGAGATTACAACAAACAGACTGTCCATTCCTGTAACCCCCTCTGTAAGAGGAATCATTCCACCATCCAGACTATCACAGGCAAGTGTGAACATGGTTATTATTAGCATTATAAAAATCAGGAAAATCTACCCCTGAATTAGCAGCTTTTTTTTCTGTTCTGTTTCCCTATACCCAGTGGGGACAGCTGTCCATGCCTGTCAACCCCTGCAGCTGGGTGGAAGGTCACAGCATTGCAGGCCAGAGCCCTGTCGGGAAGAGTGCTGCTTCCCAGGGGTTTCTCAGGGGCCCTGAGTGACTGCACTCTGGGGTGGTGAAAATCGCATATTCCTGAATGTTCTATGTAAGTGGATCAGAGGTGTGTGCAGGAGTCTGAGTCTGGGTTTTAAAAACTCCTCAGGTGTGTTTGGTGCACAGCCTGTTCTGTGGCTCTCAGTCGGCAGAGTCACCTAGAAGGTCCTAATGACCCAGATGCCTGGTCTGCACCACAGACCATTGAAGTCAGCCTTTCTAGTGGGCAAATTTCAGTTTCTGCTACTTTTTAAAATTCTTCGCCAGGAGGCAGGGGCGTGGCTCAGTGTTGGAGCACTTGTCTAACTTACTGGAGTCTTTGAATTGATCCTAAATGTGCAAAAAAAAAAGGAAAAAAAAAAAAGCAGCAAGGAAAGAGTAAAGGCACCCCAGGTACTGTACTTTAAAAAGATTTAAAAGGGTATTGAGGAAGACATAGTACTAAGAGAAATAAGCCAGAAGTGAAAGGAAAAATCCTGGATGATTCCATTTCTGTGAGGTTCTCGGAGTAGTCAAATTTATAGAGATCAGAGTAGAATGGTAGAGGTTAGCAATAAACATATCAAAGAGCTGTGAACTTGTCTTTTGAGCTGTGAACTGAGAGGGAAGTGAGGGTCTGTGGGGTCCTGGGGTCCTGTGCAGGACTCCAGTGCCTGTGGAGAGGCCAGGGAGAGCAATGGGCACTACCTTCACTGCCTTGGTACTTCAGCCCAGACTCCCCCTGCACACACAGCAAGGGTAGCTGTCTAGACATTCACCAATGCCCTAGCAGACGGGTCTCTCCATCAGAAGGAAAAAGCCACAGCTGCTCAGTGACCAGAGGAGGGCGGCCGAATACCTGCCTTTTACCTTCTTCTAACACAGAATGGGTTAGGATTTCCAGGCCACCCTTGGAATTCTTACTGCGAGAACATCTTTGTTCTGCTGCCACTGGAGGAGTAGAGGGTATCACTCTTTTCAGCAAAGGCATGACATTTTTTTCATTCTTATCTCTAGCCTTTAAGTAGGTATTTGTTGAAGCTTTTAGATGTGCTTTGCTGCTAGCATCCAAGAGGCACCCTTCCTTGTTATGGGGGAGCAGTACTCAGCTTTCTCATAGATCTGTCTGCAGCTGTGTCTCTGGACTGTTGAGGTGCCCCTGCCCAGCCCACCCCATTAACCTGGGCTGCCGGGGAAGCACTTCTCCCAGCTTTTTGCGGCTGGCTAATTCCCTTTCGCTATTTCAGACTCCATGCCAAGGCTTTCCCCTTTGTACTTGTGAATGTTTTGTCTGCTTGTTTTGAAGGGTGATGGTAATACATAATATAAATTCATCATTTCAGCTATTTTAAAGTGTGCATTTCAGTGGCATTTGGTGGATTCATAATGTTGTGCAACCATCGTTATTTAGTTCCAGACCATTTTTATCACCTTGAAAGGAAATTCTATGCCTCGTAATCAGTCACTCATTTGCCCTTCCCCTAGTCCCTGACAACCACTAATCTGCTTTCTCCCTATGGACTCACCTGTCTTGCATATTTCATATAAATGGAATAATGCAATCTATTGATGGATATATAGATTGTCTTCACTTTAGGCTATTATGAATAATGCTGCTATGAGCATTGGTGTACAGGATCTATTTGAGTCCTGGCTTTCATGCCTTTGGGTATACTACCTAAGAGTTGAATTGCTAAGTTATGTGGTAATTCTATGTTTAACTTTTTAAGGAACTATCAAACTGTTCTCCACAGTGGCTGTACCATTTTACATTTCTACAAGCAATGTACAAGTGTTCCAGTGTCTCCATATCTTCACCAATATTCATTATTTTCCATTAATAATATTTTATCTACTCTAGTGGGTGTAAAGTGGTATCTCAATGTGATTTTGGTTTGCATTTTTCTAATGACTGATACTGAGCATCTTTTCATGTGTTTGTTGGCTATTTGTATATCTTCTTTAGGGAAATATCTGCTCAAATTCTTTTTCATTATTAAATTTTAAAAACCAGATTGTCTTTTTATAGTTGAGTTCTAAGAGTTCTTTATATATTCTGGTACTAGAGTCTTATCAGTTGTATGATCTATGCATATTTTCTTCCATTCTGTGGGCTTTCTTTTCACTTTATGGTAATATTCCTTGATGTGTAAACATTTAAAATGTTGATGCAGTTCAACTTGTTATTTTTCTTTTATTGCTGTTTTTTATGTCATATCTAAGAAATCATTGTTAAATTTAAAGTAATGAAAACATTAACTTCTGTGGTTTTTTTCTAGGCATTTTATAGTTTTATTTTTGGACAATTTTGAATTAATTGTTGCATGTAGTGTGAGATAAAGGTCATTATTCTTTAGTATGTGGATATCTAGTTGACCCAGTACCATTTTTTGAAGATACTATTCTTTTCCCACTGAATGATTTTTTTTTTTTGGTACCAGGGATTGAACTCAGGACCTTGTGCTTGTGAGGCAGGTGGCGGCAACACTGAGCTGTATCCCTGGCCCCCCACTGAATGATCTTGGCATCCTTGTTGACAGTCAGTTGACCAAAGATGCATGATTGCTGGACTCTCAATTCCATTCAGTTCCCCTCTGAGATTAAGGTACTTTCCTTCTTTTCCAACATCTGCCACTTTAAAAAAAAATTTTGTAATTTTATTTTGTTTTTTAAAACTTAATTTTATTGGTACATTTTAGATATACATAATGATCACATTCATCATAGGGAATTTATACCTGTATATAATATATCTTGATTCTTTTTCCCTAATCTCCTCTGCTCCCTCAACCTCTCTTTCTCTCCTTATTTACAAAAACTTTGTTTCCTTCTTTTCTCCTTTTTCTTTTCCATTTCTATTTTCCTCCTTCCCCTTCTTTGCTCCCCTTCCCATTTGAACATTTTCTTCATATTTTACATTATCTATTATATATTTTGGTCTTTATTTACCCTTTCAGTTTTTTACACCAGGGAAACAATGAAATATTTAAACATATGTGTCCGATTTATCTCACTGAAGAATATGGCCTCAAGGTCCATCCATTTAGCTAGAAATATCTCAAGTTTATCCTTTTTATGGCAGAGTACTACTCCATTGTATAACCCCCCCCCCATCTTCTTT
>NW_004624778.1:14304655-14320934 GCF_000247695.1 Heterocephalus glaber | reverse complement strand
GTGAAGGGAGGGCTAGGAATGGGGAAAAAATAAGAACCAAGATGCATCATGTAAAGGTACAAGTTCCCAATGAGAAATGTAAATGTGTTGTATACCTAAAATGTACCACTAAAAGAATTTAAGAAAAAAAATAAATGTAGAATTTTTTCATTAAATTGCATCTTCTTTTTTATACTTTGCAATTATGGCATAGTAGATAGTTATATTAAATTAAGCAACTTGATCTATTTTCTGTACCAGGGGTTTTAAAACTGACAGTTGGATCTTTTGTTTTGTCATCTTGGTGTTTTTCACAGTCTTGAAATACTACATTTCTATTATGTCTATTCTCCATTTCTGGTTTTCCTGGCTCTAGATTAACACCTGTATCCTAAATGTTGATTTCCTGGATTTGTTTCTTGGTTCTATCAGCATCTTCAATATTTTCTCCACAATTACTTTTTTCTAGATTCTTCATTGTTATCCTATCTACAATTGTCTGTCACATCTTTTCAATAGGCTGTGCTCCTGCCAGAACAACCTTCTCATAGATCGAGGTAATATTTTCAGTAAGACTTGGGATTGATTCAATATGTATAAGACATATCCAATATTTAAGAAGTTTGTTACCATCTGGAGTATTTTTAATCAAGTCATTCAGTATGGTTATTATTTCTTCTTTTGGGCATCCCTTATAAATCAGGTTCAGGCATTAGAAAATATCTTGTTTACTTTGTCAGTAAATAATCTTTTTTCATCCTCTTCTGCCATGGTAGTCCAAAAAGACCTAACTGGATTTTTCTTTTTTCTTTTTTTTTTTTCATTACTGGGGATTGAACTCAGGACCTTGCACTTGTGAGGCAGGCATGGTGCCACTGAGCTAAATCCCCAGCCCTGGATTTTTATTTTTTCTCTCAGGCTCAGGCTGGATAACAACTGAGTTAGGAGGCCTTTTCAGCACCCTTCCTTTGCTGGCTTTCCACTCACTCAGATGAGCTCATTTTTGTTTTAAGTTTCAGAAGTTTTGTCTCTTCTTGGACTTGGTCTTCAGATGCCATCACTCTATTACTGGAAAACTGATTTTCCTGTCTCTAGGTCAAAAGTGATTTTTGTTTTGACAGATGTTCCTTGAATTTTTGTCTTCTTTGCTCTCTGAATGAAGACTGGGTTCTCTGACTCAGAGGCAGCTGCAGATCCTGGGGCACAGCCCGAGTGCTCATAGTTGACTGCAGCTCAGGTTCCCTGGAAGGGCTCTGACTCCCTCAGGCTGCAGTGCCACACACTGCCTCTAACTGCTTTTTAAATATTCTATTCTTGTGTTGAATTTCTAGAATCCTGACTGTTATATGCTTTGATGTAGATTTTTTTGATCATGGATAATTGGAATTCTATATGCCTCACTTATCTGTATGTCCATTTCTTTTTCCATGCTTGGGAAGTTTTCTTCTATTACTTCTGTGAACAGGTTTTTTATGTCATTTGTGCTATTGCTTGCTTTTTCATTGACTCAGATCAATCTTATGTTATTCTTTTTTGCAATTATCTAGCTCTTGGATTGATACTTCATGGTCCTTTGCTATTTTTAAGAAATCTTTCTTTCCACTATCACTATCCCCAAACCTGTCTGCTAGGTCTGATATTCTGTCTTCACATTGGTTCATTCTACTGTGTATATTTCAGTAGAATTTTTAATCTTCTGGATATCTGTTTGAGTCTGTGTCATGGATTCATTCCACTTCTTTCCAATGTTGGGGATTCATGGTTTCCATCATTTTTCTAAGCTCTTCTTTTTTTATCTGTATCTACTCTAATTCACTCACCATATCCTTCATTATGGTCATCATCTCTTTAGTGATCTGAGAAATTATTTCTAATTTGATTTTTCTAGAGCCTCGTTCATCTGTTTTGTTACTTCCACTGTTACCATTTCAGAGAGTTCAGGTAGGTGGTTTTTGAATTGTTCCACCTCATTGCCCCTTGGGTTTGCCTTGGGTGGCTGGAAGTCTGGGGTTGTATCTTCCTTCCATTTCTTCTCATTTTCATTTTTTTTTAGTTTAGTTTCTGCATTGCTGCTTGTAAATTGCTTATGATAGTTAGCTTTATTACTAGTATCAAGAGCTCCTTAGGTAATGACTACTTCTCAGAGATGTCTTCTAGGTGTAGCTGGCTTTGGATTTTGAGTCTGTTGCAGGATCCTACCTCTTCAATTTATTGGGGATGAGAAGTTGCTGCCTATTTGGCCTAGCCCCTGGTTCTTTGGCAATGGCCTGTAGTATTGTTCATGGCCCTCAGGCAGTCTCACTCTTGGTATACAAGGAAGAATAACTGATTAGAACAATTATGTTACCTTGGCTAAAGTAGTACAATCACTAATAGCAATAGCATCAAACACAGACTAGAAAATGACAAACTATAGTAACTATTAATTTGCTGCCTTTAACTGTATGAACAGGATTTGTAGTTATATAACAAAATCTAAAACCAGGAAATCTCCCCAATATGGCAATTTTAACCTCAGGGGAAACTTTTAAAAGGACTAAGGGGAAAAAATAGAGAAATAGAAGGAGAGAGAGAGAGATTAGAAGCAAGGCTGAAGGACCAAGGAATATTATGCAAGCTTTGGGAAACTGGTGAAGAAGACAGGAGGGAAAGAAAGAAGGAAGAAACAGAAATAAGAACAGAACAACACAACAACAACAACAGAAAACTAGAAACAATGTTCACACTCAGGCGCCTGCCTTGCAAGTGCAAGGTCCTGAGTTCAATCCCTGGTACCAAAAAAAAAAAAAACCCAACAAAAACAAGAACAAACAATCAAGAAAAAGAAAAAAAAAAGCTAAGAAAGGAAAAAATTGTCCACTTCAGGGCATGTCTTTGCTGTCACTGGTAGAGAAAGGGGGCAGACAGAGCCCAGATCTATGTTGCTTGATCCCAGCAAGCCTGCAGTACAATTACAGTGGGGTAGTGGATAATCCCAACAAGCCTATGCTTTCAACTTCACTGAAGTTCAGGTTGATCCTGGTTTCTGATTGTGAGGCTGGGATCCAAGTTGTTCAGTTCACAACACTTCAGTCTCCTCTTGCTGTCTTGAACTTGGCTCCCTAACCCTGGGTGTCTCCCATGGCTGCACCTCATCCCAACACCGGGAGGTTTAAAATGAAGCCAACTCATAGCTGCTCTGAGTCCAAGGTTCAATCGACCCCTTTCTAAAATGGTGATTGGCCAATTGCTTTCTCCTGGAGACATTTGAATTGGAATCACTCATGAGTAACTGTAGCCTGGAGTGTTGTTGCTCCATTTCACTGGTGCTTTTCTCCATGGAGGGCTCTGGATTACTGTAGTCATCATGCCTTTGTAGGTTTGAACTGCCTCTCTCATGTGGTGAGCTGGAGTTCAAGGAGAAAGCACCATTTGTGCTTTCCTTCTGCATTGAGATCCATCTCTTTACTCTCCACTTGGGCTCCAATTCTTGCTTCAGATCCTTACTGGGTCCCAGAGAGCCACTTCCCTTCTTCTATTTCTTTCATTGCTATAATTCAGTGTCTGGACTCCAAATCTTGGAGAGGCTGATTTGCTGCTACTCAACACTCTGCTATCTTCCCAGAAGCCTTCTGCCATTTTTTGGTTACTATTTTTAATGTTTTCTTTTTATTCTATGATTCTCTTCAAAATGTAGCCTAATATTTGACAATGTTAATATAAATAATTCTCACAAGGTCCTGAGTTCGATCCCCAGTACAAAAAAAATGTAAATAATTCTACCAGTAAATTGTTAATGATAATTAGTAAAATTGTTAAAGAAGATATAACTCCCAAATTAAATCACTTATGCTGAAGTTCTATGTCATTAAACTGAAACCTAGCTTATTTATTTGTAAGATTGACCTTCCAGAAAATCAGAAAGGTCAACTAAATCTCATTAAGCCAAGATTTCACTTACTTACATCTCCATGAGGAAAGTAAGCTTGAAATAACCAATCTGTGTTCTATGTTGCTGCTTTCTTCTACTTTTTCCCCCTAACTCATTCACTGTGTTTAGCTCATCAAAACTCTTTTCTGTTTTGTAGATTGGATGCTGCCTGTTTCATGAATCACTAATGAAAGCCAATTGGATTATTTAAACTCAGTTTATGAAAATTTTGTTTATTGATAATTTGATCTCTGGATTCTTAGGCTTCCTCTCCTCCAGTAACCTTCCCCCACTACACTCCCACACATTCCCCCAAGAAATACATTGGTATTTCTTTTGACCTTGTCCCCTCCAATAATTCCACTCTCCATAGTTAGTTTCAAAAACCCCAGGCTTCAATCACCACCTCATCTGTCATTAGGAAATTGCAAATTAAAACTATGAGATACTACTACCTACCTACCTATATTATGGCTAAAGCCTAAAAACAATGACAATACCAGATACTGATGAAGATGTGGAACAATAGGAACGCTAATTCACCGTGGGTGGGGCTGCTAAATGGTACAGCCACTTTGGAAGACAAGTAGTTTCTTACACAGCTAAGAACAGTCATACCATATGACCAATCATACTCCTATGTATTTATCCAAATGAGCTGAAAATTTAGGTCGACACAAAAGCCTTCACATAAACATTTATAGCCACTTTTCATAGCTGCCAAAATTATCCTTTAAGCTGATGAATGGACAAACAAAATATGGTACAGCCATAAATGGAACATTATTCTGTGATAAAAAGAAATAAGCTATACAAACCAGAGCTATACAAACTATAGAGCTATACAAAGCTATACAAATAAGCTGTACAAACCAGTTTCCTAATGTAAACTGTGAACTTTAGTTAATGATAATGTATCAATAGTGGTTCATCAACTGTAACAAATGTACCACACCTTCCCACCAGGCTTCACTTCCCAACATCACATTTAGGAATAATCCACTGATGAGCATCACACCCCCGTGAACCAATCACTTCCCAAGAGCCCCAGCTGTGAGCTCATGGGGTTGGAGGACATCTAGATATAAACTATGGCACACACCACTCAAGATGCCAGTCACAAGGGAGACTGAAGGGGGAAAGAATAAAGCACATTGGAATTCTCTGTCCTTTCAGTTCAGTTCATCTGTAGGCCTACAACTTTTCCAAAAAATAAATTCTACTAATTTAAAAAATGCTAAAACTTCATCAGAGAAGAAGAGTGTGAGTGACAGCATCAGCACCACTGTCTCTGACAGCTTTCAGTGCTGTTCACCTGAGGGTGGAAGGTTGTGAACTGCTGCATCCAAACAGCACCATTGAAGGCACAAAGTGAGAACAAAATCCAACACCTTGTAGGGAGCAGAATTAAACAGAACAAAACAACTGTAAAATTCTGATTTTTTAAGACATTGAAGAGTTGGTTTAATTATCCTGGAGACTGCCTCACCTCTAGACTTTTTATTGTAAGAGAACACATCTTTCATTGCTTATTCCTTTAGTTGGTCTTCACTGGCCTGAAGTTGAAAACATACTAATTAATACATGAGTACAACTAGCCCATTCTACACTTAAGTACATTGAAGTTAGGAGACATTCAGCTACTTGTCCAGAGAATGCATACAGAAAGTGATATAGTTGGCATTCAGACCTGGTTATCTTGACTCCTAACACTCCACAGTCTTTTAATCTAATATGTGCTCCCCTTGAATGCAGGAAGAATGCCTGACTGCTTTTAATCAACATGATATGACAAAGGTGTAAGAGAGACCCTCATCACTGGCTTGATGAAATTAGTGGCTGTATCAAAAAAGAAAAGGACTGCAGAAGGAGGGAGACTTTTGGATCTGATGTAGCCTCCAGCAGATGGCAAGTGAAAACCTTGGGCCTTCAAATGCAAAATGCAAAGAAATGAATTCTGCCAACAATGTGAATGAACTTAGAAGTTGATTCTTCTGCACTTGAACCTCTACATAAGAATACAGTCTGGGTGACACATTGATTGTAGCCTTGTGACATTGAGCAGAACACCCAGCTAAGCTGCACCTGGACCCTTGACCTGAAGAAATCATGAAATAATGAATGTTTGATGATATTTTAAGCTGGTAAATTTGTGAAAATTTGTTACATAGCAATTGGAAATGAGTACAGTATCTCCTGCATGAGCCATGTTTTCATTCTTCACATTTCCGTAAACTGCGTTTTATACATCAACACAAACATTAGACCTTATGTTTCAGATGGGTAAATAATGATTTTGGAATGAAACAATTTGCTAGCAAGAGTTCATATTGCTTTGATTTGAACTGCAGGAAAACACAAAAGAATATGTTCTTGAATAGAACATAATTAAATTGTCTTTCTTGAGACTGTATGTCAATCAGATTAGCAAGCAAATTGTGTTTTTCATTCGTCTCCCTGCTTGTAAATATTCTCTATCGTCTAACTCTATTTGCCAGAACCAACTTATGATACTAACTAAAAAAGTACTATCTGGTCTAAATGATGGATTTGGTAGTTTCTCTTTTCATGGTAGTTTCTCTTTTCTCATTTTAAAGATACCCACACATATGATTTTATATGTCCCTTTCTAAAATAGGGACATATTACATCCTTTAACTACACAGGTCTAATGTAAATAATTCCTGTTGATGAATTTACAAGACATCAGACAAAAGGTCTCTTTTATCATAAAGTCTCTTTTATCATAAAGTTGTAGCTGAGATGTAGCCTGGTGGTAAGAATTAAAATCTCCTAGCCTGATCACCCCAGCTAGCAGGTTTGACTAATCTAAAAATAGATGCTATTAAACCAAGGGCCAGAGAGGATATGACACCAAGGCCCAGGTAAACTGCTAGGGAACAAATTTTCAGGCCCAGTGCTAGACCACAAGATAAAACTAGCTAACAATTCTGGGTTTGAGTTACTAGCCTGTAGAGTTTCTAGGTATAGGCTTGAGGTCCATGACATTTTAAGGACACTTGATTGCCAAAGAAGTCCTAGAACTGGCAGACAACTCGTACGTCAATCTTTAAGTTGTTTGCAGAGAATGGACTGTTAAACCTGTAGGACCAGGAGTGGGGGGGTTAGGCTGGAAGGTGCCAACCTTCCATAGGCCATAGCCTGTTGAACCTGGGAAGGGAAGGCAGAATTAGATCATGGGATGTTGATGTAGGAGAATTTATCTTGGTGAATTTAGGATGCTGGTTTAATTGCAAGTATAATTATGCCAAGTGAAGAATTGTCAGAGAAGTAATTAAAAGTAAGATTTTTATATGAAATGACACACTTTGATCCTGAAAGAAAACAGTGACAACTGAGCAACTTGAGCATAGAAAACCAAAGCAGAACTCCTTTAAAGCAGTGTGAGCAACATTGGGACTAATCACAGAGAACACTTTATGTATATAGGCATTCCTTGTTTTCGTGTTTAATGACCTGTTTAAGGACTGCTCAGACTTACTACCGAGGTGCACTGTTTGGACTTATGATCCATTGCCCAGACTTATGAACAGTCTTTTATTTTTTTTTGTACAGTTCTATACACCTTGTTTATAGAGCCTCAAGGTCTTTTTGGTACAGTATACCTTGTTTATGCAGTACTGCAATTTTTGCTGATTGTACTTTACAGTACTATAGTTTTATGTTTTGTTATACATTATAATATAGCACTGCATGTAAGAGTTATGCAATTAAAAGAAAAGTCATCAAGTTGGAGTTTCCTTTGACTATCTCTTTGTTCTGAATATTGTAATATACATACCATATACAATTCCTCATTTAGCTACCAATTCAGCCAATGACCTAGTTGTAGGAACATAACTCAGTTGTTAATGATGAATGTCTGTAATAAGAAAGCTCTCAATCAAGTAAGTAAAGTATGTGTATATCATTAAAAAATAAAAAACAAACCTGTAAGACTCCCAGAAAGGCAATTCTTTCTGATGATCATCTTGAAAGTGGCCATGAAAGAGAAGTTTCAAGGGAGACCCTTTAGAGAACAGAACTAGGGGTACTCAGACTAGGCTGACAACTAGGGCAGAAATGGTCTTAGTCCTTTTGTGCTGCTGTAACAGAGTACCTGAGACTGGGTAATTTATAATGGTTCTGGAGGCTGGGAAGTCCAAGTCAATGTGTTGGCATCTGGTTTCCAACCTGGGGCTTCTTTCTGTGTCCTTACGTGGCAGTAGGGAGAAGAGCATGAACCCAACATTGCAAATTCTTTTAATAGCAGCATTAATTCATTCATGAAAGCAGAAACCTTAATAAGCCTTCAGAGGTCTTACCTACTAACACTGTTGCATTTGGGATTAAGTTTATTATGCATGAATTTTGGGGGACACATTCAGACTAAAGCATGAATTCTTGCTATGTCTATCCCAGGGATCACTTTGTATGGTTTTCCATTCTCCTTTTTTCAAATAAGAATATATTGTTGCTATTCTATTCCCCTCCCCACTGTATTGCAAGCAGACTGGGGCACATTACTTCAGCCTTTGATCACTGACCTCCTCCATCAAATCTCATCAAGGGCTTTCCATCTTTCAGAGATCCTGGATTTGGAGGTGGATGGAGCAACAAGCTGAATCTTTAGATGCTCTTTTGAGGAGTGACTGAGAATACAGCATATGGCCTGAGCTATTTTGGAAGGTGTACTTATGAGAAGGATATACTTAGTGATAGGTGGCCAAGGAGGGGCTGTATTAGATGCTGTCTGGTTGTCACTTAAGCGTTCATTTCTTCCTTGACTATCTCTAACAATGACAACTTCCACTGAGATCCAGATGGTTCTGAGTTAACCTCTGAATTTTTCTTCCCTTGGCCAGAAGAGTTGGTTTTGAGTGGCCAGGTAACCTACACAATTCAGGACTTTTGTAAAGACTTGCAATGTGTCAAAGACTTGGCCCCATCCTGTGGCACTATTGGAGGTGATGGATGGGTCCATCACCTCCCTTTGGGAGGTGGGTCCTAGAAGAAGGAAGTTAGATCACTGGAGAGGGTGGGGTTAGGATCTTGAAAGGGGCATTCAGGTCCTGGCCTTTTTCTATCTCTCTGCTTCCTGGCCACCTTGAGGTAAGCAGCCTTTCTACACAACATTCTCCCTGGCATGATGTACTGCCTCACCCCAGATGCAAAAGCAGCAGGCCAGCTGATCATGGCTGAAACCATGAGCCAAAATAAACCTTTCTTCCTTTTTAATTTATCATCTCATGTATATTGTTACAGCAATAGAAGTCTGACTAACACAAGGATCCTGGACATAGATTTTTTTTTTTAAATTCAGGGAATGTGGTATACAGATGTGAAACCCAAAACAGTAATGGCATTTCATTTCCATGAAAGAAGCCAGTCTCTGAGTGAAATAGACACATCAAAAGTAACATGGCCATCACAGATAACTGGAGCCTAATTCTAGATCAAACCATGTCTGATATCCTTCTACCTTGGGATTTTCCAGTTACATTACCTTTTAAATTCCCCTAGAATTTAAGAGTTTGCACTGCATTTTCCTTTTTTGTAAAAGAAAATATCCTAATCTAATACAAGGACTCTAATCAGTGCAACAGATGTGGAAGGAACAATCAGGTTATGGAAAATCAGCAAGATATGTCATTTTATAGGTCAGAGGTCAAGTCTATGGGAGTCAGCTGAGGCAGGAAGGTCCACTCAGGGTACAGGAAGAATTGGTCAGAACACCATTGGAAAGAATGTATTAAAGGTGGGGTTTATTATTTGCAGTGACACAGCAAGGTTCTGATTTCAGTGGTAACAGCCTGGTGAGGGGTCAAGCAAAGTCCTGAGGCTGTGAGGTGGTACCTCCATCTTTTTAATTAATTAATTAATTAATTAATTAATTTTTACCTCCATCTTAATTGTAGGTGTAAAATGTGTCACCTGTCTCTAAATGTCTCATGGCCTTATATTCACAATGGTTCCTCTATATTCTTTATAACATAACCTTTATAAAGGCCAAATAAAGGCACTATTTAATTTTCCCTGCTCTTTTCTTTCCCTATCCTCTTCTTTTCTCTCTCTGAGGTTGTCCCTTTGGACTGTGAGGTGATTTAACGGATTCCTAAGAAAATATTTTACATCATCTTTTGGAGGCTGACTGTTTTATTATGACTAGGACTACAACTGGGTTCTTTGCAGTAACAGATTACTCAGCATGTTTTTCCCAATGCTGGGACATATCACTGTATCTACAGGTCCACTCAGTGCCCTTGGTCAATTACCACCCTGCTTCCCTGGAGCTTCTTTTCTTGCTGTCCTCTCTGGCTGGAATACTCTTTCCTACCTACCCACTGAGCTTCCTTCCTCTATTTTTCCAGGTGATATTCAAGCAGAGACCTGATTAGAAAGACCATCTTAAATAAAACAATATTTCTCTACCTCCAGGTGCCAGCACTGTTAGCCTCATTGCTTCTTATACCTTTCTCTGATATTCTCCACTTCCTGTTTATTACATTCTGTGCATTGTCTGGCTTCTCTCATTAGAATGGAGGGTAGATCCTTGCAGGGATTTTTTTCCCACTGCTGTGTTCTCAGTACTCAACACCAGATTGGATGTTCAATAAATACTGCCATAATTTAATTTACAGTCAGGGACATTGAATTTTTCCAAGATAGGCAAGGAAAGAAAAACATACATTTTAAAGAATTCTATGTTTTTGTTTTTGTTTCCCCTGTCTTTTCTCCTTACAGTGACCATAAATTTGGCTGAATGTGCCCCTGGCTCCAATTTTCTTGAGTGTGGGTCAGCTTGAAAGGCTGAGAAATGAAATGGAGGGGATGTGAGAAATTAAGCTGAAACATCATCTTAACTAAAAAGAGCTGGGATGGGAGGGGTGGAATGGGATATTTAACCAATATCCAGGAACCCAAATCCCCAAGATCACCATGGAAAAATATGACATTGTCACAGGAGATATACAATGATTGTTATGGTTTAGATCTTGATGTCCCCCAAGAGCCTCATATGTTCAGAGATGGGGCTTTTGGAAGGTAATTTAATTATAAAGACATGACCTGAAAGGGTTATTTCCCTTGCTGGCTCCTTTTCTTTCTCTCTGTTCCATGAAAGCATTCCTCTGCCAGACACTTCCCCCATCCATTTCTTCTTTGAAGCCAGCCAAACATGGACTGAAAATGTCAGCCAAAATAAACCTCTTCTACTTAAATTTGTGGGTGTTGGGTATTGTGACAAGAAATTGAGTAAGACTGATTTTGTTACCAGGAGTGGGGTCATCACTGTGACTATACCTGATCATGTTGTTTAGAAGTTTTTAGAACTGGAGTGCAGGAGGATTCCAGAAAGGTTTGAAGATGCTGGTTAGAGAAGCCTTAGAATGCCATAGGCTATGCTTAATGGGGGATTTTGATTAGAGCGAAGACCAGAATGTTCATAGAAATGCAGACAGTAAAGACCAGGCTTTGGAAGCTTCAACTAGGAACAACATCTCCATTGGCGGTTGGAGTCAAAACCATGTATGTTATACTCCTGCAGAAAATTTATCTACATTTTGTTCATGTCCTTAAAAGTAGTAGGAGGCTGAGAGTAAGGGCAGTGGACTAATTAATCTGCCAAAGGAAATTTCAGGTTATGGCATGGGTACTGCTGATGACTTTTAGCCACATCTACCATGAGAATTAGAACCAAGAATCAGAGTTGAATAATTTGAAGAATTTTGGTGGTGGCCAGAAAGAAAGTGCCCTTAAGTTGGGGCCTTAGTTTGGCCAAGGAAAGCTTGAACACTAAAAAGACTCACATTAGAAAGAAGCCAAGTACTTTGGATCAGGACAATAGGAAAGACACTTTGATGGGACTTCAGGAATCAGCAAGACCCCACCCTTTGTAGGCTCAAAGGTGTATTGGAATCTTTGGGAGGTCATTAGGTCATGAGTGGGATTAGTGCTTTTATAAAAGAGGTCTGAGGGAGCTTGTTCACTTGAACCTTTTCTACCATGTAAGGATTCAACAAGAAGACTATGAGAAAAAACACCAAACCTGCCTGCACCTTGATCTTGGATTTCCCAGCTTCCAGAACAGTGAGCAATAAATTCTTGCTATAAATTATCCCATCTAAAATATTTGTTAAGGCATCCTGAAGCCAAATGCATTATCCACTATCCATTCAAGCACATGTTGGCACTATGGGAATTACAGGCTGTCATCAATTCTTTATAGGCGTTTCACTGCTGAGGCCACTTTCCTGGTGTCTAAATTAACTCATGCACATTCCTGTGGCTCACAAATGTCAGAATGGTGCACTCTAAGGTGACATTGACTTCACTCTTCAGTTTTAATTCTGTCCAATAAATTTGATCCCCAAGGAATCTAATTCTTCTCAAAGGATAGCTTGAGTTTTTGAAATAGTAGAATAATTTCATTAATATTTATTTGTTCATTTAGAAGTCAAGGTGAATTGTTCATCTTTATTGACTGAGTTTATTGCTCAGTTTCTGCCCTACTCCATCTGGCTGTGGTATCTATATGCGGCTTTGTTCCAAAGTGGTCTAGAAGAATGAAACATTTGGGTGCAATTATTGTTATTTATTTTGAAATAGTTTGTTTTCTTTTTAATACAAGTAAATCTGGAATGTATCCTGTTTTCCAAAGATTCTCTGATTTTCTTACAAAGGTTTTAACGAATTCATTTTAAAAATCAGCCTTTTTGGTTCATTACTTTTCACTTGGAAGTTTCTAATAGGAACAGTGAAAGTTGGTCCTCATCAGAAATTTATTTGTGAAGTTGTCCTCTTTCTTGTCATTCAGAGGAACTTGGAGGTTATGAGAATTATGCCAGACAATGTTAGGGATATCTTGACTCTGGGATATGAATCAATCAAATATCATTTTGCTGGATGCAAAAGGATTCATAGATTATTGGGAGAATATGAAAAGAATTTATAGTGGAATCAAGTAAATATATAGTCAAATCCCATCAAGTGGCTGCCAGCCCAGTTTTAGGTTAGGTATGTGATCATTAGACTTAAGAATGAGATAATTGTAACTTGAATTCAAGCAAATTTAGCCAGGAAAATCACCCTGTCAAATTCTGCTTAAGGTTAATCAGTTAGAACCACTTTACCATTCAATGTATATTGCAAGAGCTATTCCATTTATCTATGTTCCTAATGTTAATATAGCTAGTTTAGTCCTTTTGTAAGTGTTGAAGTAATCTGAGCCAGAGAGATGATCTCAGAGTGAGTTAATCTGTCACTGAGACTATTGGGAAAAATCAACTTCCTATGACAAATGTAGCTTAGAATTTCAGGTGAACAAACACTATTTTCTTTTTATACTTCAAAATTTTATTTTATTGCATTTTATTTATAAGAATGCTTTATTGTGACATTTTCATACATGGAGACATATACACTGATTCTTCCTCCCCTAACTTCACTCTTTTCCTCTCCCCCCTGCCCAATTCCCTCTCCTTCTACTTTTATGTCATCTCTCCTTCTTTTCCACCCTAGATTCCACATATGAGACAAAACATGAGATACTTGCCTTTCTGAGTCTGGTTTATTTTGCTTAACATGATGATCTTCAGTTCTACCCATTTTCCTGTGAATGATGTGATTTCATTCTTTTATATTATTGAGTAATACTTCATTGTGTGTATATATTATATTTTACTTATTCATTCATCTGTTGATGGGTACCTGTACTGATTTTATAACTTGGTTATTGTGAATAATGTCACAGTAAACATGGGTATGCAGGTATCTTTATAATATACTGATTTTGATTCCTTTGGGTAAACCCAGAGGAGCTAATCTATAGCTAGATTATATGGTAGTTCTATTTTTAGTTTTTCAAAGAACCTCTATGTTGACTTTCAAAGTGGCTATACTAATTTACATTCCCACCAAGTACATACAAGAATTTCTTTCCCCCATGTTATGGTTTGTATCTAAAATGTCCATCCAAAAATCTCATGTATTCAAAGGTGGAACTTTCAGAAGGTGATTGGATCACTGGGGCACTGTGTTTATCAGTGGATTCATCCATTGATAACTTCATGGCAGTGTTCTGTTAGGAAGTGGGGCTTGATTGGAGGAAGGTTGGTGAGGGTGTGACTAGGAAAGGTGTATTCTTGTCCCTGTCTCCTCTGCTTCCTGGTTGCCATACGTTGAACATCTTTCTTCTGCCAGGGTATTTCTGCCTTAGAGCTAACTGATCACGAACTGAATCCTCTGAAATGTGAGCCGAAATAAACCTCTCCTCCTTTAAGTTTTGGGTCCAAGTATTTTGTTCCAAGGAACAAGAAAGCGACTATCACACCCCATATCCTCACCATCATTTAGTAGTTTTTGTATTCTTCATGATAGTCATTTTGACTGGGGTGAGATAGAATCTCAATGTAGTTGATTTTCATTTCCCTAATGACTAAAGATGTTGAACCTTTCTTTTCGTTTAATTATTGGCCATTAGTACTTCTTTTGAGAAGGGTCTGTTAATTTCATCCTCTTTATTAATTGGATTGTTCTTTTGGTGCAATTATTTTTGAACTCTTTGTGTATGCTGAATATTAATCCCGTCTGAAGAATGGCAAAGATTTTCTCTCATTCTGTGATCTGTCTCTCCACTCTGTTAATTATTTGCTTCGCAGAAGATTTTTTGATATGATCCTTTTTTTTTTTGATTCTTGCTATTATTTCCTAGCTGTTGGAGTCTTAAGAAGTTGTTACCTATGCCTGTATCCTGACATGTTTCCCTTATGTCTTCCTCTAGTAGTTTCAAAGTTTCAGGCCTTCCATTAAGATCTTTAATCCATTTTGATGTAGTTCTGCACAGGGAGAGAGATAAGGATCTAATTTCAAACTTTTATATATGGATATCTAGTTTTCCTAGCACCATTATTTAAAGCTTGTCTTTTCTCTAACATATGTTTTTTGGAAACTTTATGAGAATCAGATGGCTATAGCTGAGTTCTCTGATTTATTCCATTGGTCTGTATTTATTCTAATATTATGATGATTTTGTTACAGTGGCTTTATAGTATATTTTGAAATTGGATGCTGTGAGGCTTCTAGCATTTTTTTTTTTGTTCAGGATTGCTTAGTGTTTTTGTGTTTCTGTATGAGTTTTAGGATTGATTTTTCTAGTTCTGTGAAGAATGACATTGGTATTTTGGTGGAACTTGTATTGAATTTGTAGATTTCTTTCAGTAATATGCGCATTTAAACAATAATTCCCCTAATCCATGGGAAGTCTTTCCATCTTCTAGTGTCTTCTTCCATTTGTTTAGTGTTTTAAAATTTTATTGTAGAGGTCTTTACCCTCTTTGTTTAGTTAATTCCTAGGTCTGTCTGACTATCTGTGTATCTACCCATTTATCTGTTTTGAGGTTATTGTGAATGGTATTATTATCCTGACTTCTTTCTCAGCAAGTTCTTTATTGGTGTATAGGAAAGTTACTGATTTTTTTATGTTGATTTTGTACCCTGCTACTTTGCTGAATTTATTTTCAGTTCTAAGAGACATTTTGCTGAACTATTTAGGATTTTATAGATATAGAACAACATCATCCACAAACAGGAATAATTTGATTTCTTTATTTTTTATTTGTATCCTGTTTATTTCTTTCTCTTGCCTGATTGCTCTAAGGTGTCCAGTACTATATTGAATAAGAGATGTGACAGTGGACATTCTTCTCTCATTCCTGATTTTTTTTTTTTTTTTTTGGTACCAGGGATCAAACTTGGGACCTTGCGCTTGTGAGGCAGGTAATGGAACCACTAACTAAATGCCCAGCCCTCTCATTCCCGATTTTAGAGGAAACACTTTCAGCTTTTCTCATTCAATATAATGTTGGCTATGAGTTGGTCATATGTAGCTCTTATTTGGGTCTTTTATCATGAAGGGATGTTTTGTTTTTTTGGTACCAGGAATCAAACTCAGGGTCTCGTGCTTGCTGAGCAAGCACTGAACTGCTGAGCTGCAACCCTGGCCCTTTCTCATGAAGAAATGTTGGATTTTTGTCTAAGAGATTTTCTGCATCTATTGAAATAATTGTGTTATTTTTATCCTTGATTCTGTTCATGTGCTGTATTGTGTTTATTGATTTGCACATGCTGTGCCATCCTTGCATCCCTGGAATGAAACCGAGTTGGTCATGGTGTATGATTATTTTATTTTACTTTTCCCATTAAGTTTATTGGTACATTTTAGGTATAAAATACAGTTAAATTCATCATTGGGATCTTGTACCATTACATGAATATCTTGGTTCTTATTTTTTTCCCCCTTCCCTTGTCCTCCCTTCACCCCCTCCACCCTTCCCTATTTGCAAAGACTTTGTTTCCATTTTTTTCCTTTTCTCATATTTTTTCTTTCCCTTC
>NW_004624778.1:14285164-14301058 GCF_000247695.1 Heterocephalus glaber | reverse complement strand
CTAACTGCTTGTAGAATTTTGCTCTTCTGTTGGATTTCTGGAATCCTAACTATTATATGCCTATGTGTAGATTGTTTTTGATCAAGGCTAGTTGGAGTCCTATATGCTTCACTTATCTGTATGTCGAATTCTTTTCCCCTGCTTGGGAAGTTTTCTGCCATCACTTCTGTGAACAGTTTTTTTATGTCATCTGCACTTTCTCCTGTTTCTTCATTGACTCTGATCAGTCTTATGTTATTCTTCTTTGCATCGTCTAGAAGCTGCTGGATTGATTTCTCATGGTCCCTTACAATTTTAAAGCAATTTTTCTTTTTCTAGTCACTAATTGCAATCTTATCTTCTATATCTGAAATTCTATCCTCACATTGGTTCATTCTGCTGAGTAGACTTTCAATGGAGTTTTTAATCTCCTGGAAATCTGTTTGTATCTGTTTTATGGATTCAATTTGTTTCCTATGTCAGATTCCATCATGTTCCTCAGCTCCCTTTTTTTTTTAATCTGTGTCCTCTCTAGATTTATTAATCATGTCTTGCACTATGGGCACAATCTCTACTGTTATGTGAGGAATTATTTCTGATTTCATTTTTTCCATATCCTCTGTTGTTGCTAGTTCTGGGAGTCCAGGTGGTTGAGTATCAGGGTGTTACATCTCCTTTCCCTTTGGGGTTGTTGTAGGTGATCTGGAAGCCTGTTTTTTGAGGCTTGTTTATGTGTCTTCTCATTTCCACAGGGGGAGGGCGGGGAGGTGCTGCTGGTGCCCACGCGGCTCACCTCCTTTGCCCTGGGAGCCATAGTGTATGATCATTTTAATGATTTTGGTTCCTTTTGTTTTGTGGTACTGAGGATTGACTCAAGGGCTTTCTACTTTGTTGTTGTCATTGTTATTTTGGCACAAGATTTTGTTATGTTGTCCAGGCTGATTTTAAATTTGTGATCCTCCTGCCTCAGCCTCTTGAATAGCATGTACCACCATGCCTGGTGTGTTAGCTTTGTTTGTGTCACTGTAACAAAATACCTGGGAAAGTCAACTTAAAGGAGGAAATATTTATTTTGGCTCACAGTTTCAGAGGTTTTAGTTTATGGTCAGTTTGTTACGTTATTTCTGGGCTCTGGTGGGGTAGAGCATTGTGGTAGAGGGCACAGCAAAGGAAAGCTGCCAGGAAGGAGGCTGCTGAGAGAGACAGAGATAGAGATAGAGATAGAGCCTGAGAGAAGGGAAGTGTGTAGGGAAAATGAATACTATTCAAAGGATTACTCCTGAAGACTTACAATAGGGCCCCACTTCCTAATAGCCCATCAACTTATGAACTCATCCATGAATTATGAAGTCAGTACCCTCGGGAACCAGCCATCTCTCTAAGCCCTACCTTTGAACATAGCTGCATTGGGATCCAGTCCTTTTGTGTGTGTTTGTGTGTGTGTGTGTGTGGTGTGTGATACTGGGGATTGAACACAGGGTAAGCAAGCACTCTAGTGCTGTGCTATATCCTCAGCCTTTAAATTTTTAAATTTAAGACAAGGGCTTACCAAGTTGCCCAGGCTGGCCTCAGACATGTGATCTTATTGCTTCAGCCTCCCTAGAATCTGGGGTTGTAGATGTGTGCTGCCATGCCCTGCAGACAGGGTTTTCGACACTAAGCATTTCCTCCAATGTACTTACACAGACAGCATATTAGTCTTAAGATTTTAAGTAAAATTCTTGGATCCATAAGAACAAAACTTTAAATATTACAGCAAAACTCTTTATATTTTTTTTAGCAAGCTGGACAGAATTCCAACTCTGATGGTGATGTAAAATGTAGATAGAAATAGGTTATATTATTTGTTTACAAGTATGAAAATATTCATTATTATTTTTCTTTTATACCTAAGAAGTTTTAGTGGTGCTCTAAGGACTTAACTTCTTTTCAAAACACCTGTAGCAATAATCTCTCATTTTTCTCAGGAGACTTCCTGAGTAATTAGAAATTTTGCTTCCTCCTTACATTTTCTAGCTAAAGCTTAATTAAAGAATGTATGCAGTGGTATCTTGGTTCATGAACTTAATTCTTTCCACAATTCTGGTTGCAAACTGAATTGAACAAGAACTGAATTCAATGGTTAGGCTCAATGTTGACCTTATGGGGAAATTTGTTTTTGTTCTTGTCCAATTTGGTTTGAGAAGAATTGTGGAAAGAATTACATTTCTGAACCAAGATGCCACTGTAGTTTGGATGTTTCCACAATCCCATTCAGAAGGTGTGAACTTAGGTTTTGATTGATGTGGTGACTGTGGAAGATGGCTCTGTCTTTGTGCTGGAGACCCACAGTTTCTGATACAGATTCTGCCAGAATTTGGTTAATTTGCAATGTGGCCAGCTGACAGGAAACTATATGACTAGAATTATGTAATTGTTCCTGTGATGAGTGCTATGGATTGAACTGTGTTTTACCAAGAATATAATTTGAACTACTAATTCCTATTACCTCACCATGATCTGCAAATAGTTTTTGCAGATAACCTAGTTAAGATGAGGTAATCAGGGTGGGCTGTAATCCAATGAGTGGTATCCTTTTTTTTTTCTTTCTTTCAATGAGTGGTATCCTTATAAAGGAGGGCAGAGGATTTGGACATAGACACACAGAGTGAAGATGATGTAAAGATATACACGGGGACAGGGCCGTGTAAAGATGGATCAGAGAGATTGGGGTGATATGGCTGCAAGTCAATAATGCCAAGGATTGCTGGCCACTAACAAGCTAAGAGGAAGTAAAGAAGCATTCTATCTAGAGTCCCACAGGGAGCATGGCCCTGCCGGCATCCTGATTTCAGACTTCTGTAACAGAATATATTTCAGTTTTTTTAAACCATCCAGTTTGTACCCCTTTGTTATGGAAGCTCTGGTGAGGTTTTCAACCCTGTGGATGATTTAGAATGAGAGCAGAGGTTATGAAGAAAATCAAACCCATGGTATCACTGTTGTGTAAAATCTGAAAATGACTTGTGCATATTGGTATTTCTCTTAGCCAAATAATTTGCGCATATTAGAATTTGTCTACACCCTCCCCTGAAAGCAGAGTTGTCACAAAGCCTAAATTTATTTTAATAAGGGATTACAGGGAACAAAAGTAAAACAGTTAACCTGGTGCATAACTGAGCTAGGCATTTCTGGAGGCAACTGAGGCTTTGTCCTCCTGGGCACCTCTAAGGAATCATATAAAATGTGAATCAGATTTGCCCGTCAAAGAAATGGTAGACAGACTTTACCCACGGGCTTCTCTCATGGATTCCCTTCCAGGGTATCAAATCCCTTACACTTCTAGAACTGAACATGGATGAATGTAGAGAAGTTCCTGGAGCTTAACAGAACCTTCTTGTGAGGGGGCAGAGCTTAACAGAACATTCCTGAAAGGTCACACAGTTCAAACAGTCATAAACCATTTTGATACATTGGGCAGGACCCCAGCAGCACAAACTTACATTTCCAAAACAAAACATTCTGTGGAAAAAAATGGAGGCAAGGCAAGAACCTATCTTTTTTTTTGTACCAGGGATCGAACTTGGGTCCTTGTGCTTGTGCAGCAGGTGACAAAACCACTAAGCTAAATCCCTATACCTTATTGTATAGCACTTCTCTATCAGAGCCACTCTTCTTCATCCCAGGTCCTTGGCTCCAGGAAGGCAGATTATTTTCATCACTGGATCCCAGGGTTCTGCATTCTCTTTATAGCCTGGAGTCCCACTAGCCCTTGGGGTTCTCCTCTGGGACTTCCTGTTTGCCTCAAGTGTTGAGGTCACAAGAAGGTTCCGCTCTGCATACACTCAGGTTCTAAACAGGGCAGGAAGTGTAGGTGACTCACGTTGCTCTAGAACTGGCACATTTGCCTGTTTCCCCAGCCTTCTGGCCAGCCTCTAAGTTATATATAATGGACTCTATATTTGTTCATTGAGGAAATAATTGAAGTGATTTCCAACTCCCAGAGGCATGAAAGCTGAGTGGTCTGATCCAAGATCTGAGCAGTGAGAATGGTTTCTAGGCCAACAATTGCTGAATTGTTAGTTGTCTGGTAGCCTCCAGATGTCCTCATTGTCCCTGTCAGCCAAAAAAATGAAGCTAGAGGATCACATTCAAACCTCAGCTGCAATGGAGCATACTGTACAAACTCAGTATCTCTTGCTCCCAAACTAATGTGTCTCTGCTCATTTAGTCTCTTTCTAGCTTCCTATGCTGGATCTGTAGGAGGCAAAAGTAGGTGGTGCTGGAGGCATGAGTGCACATTTGTGGCCTAAGTGCATAGGGCAGAGAATGCTAGCATGGGAGAGGATCAGCATAACCACTTCATGGGTACCTAATTCCAAGCTTTCTCCATCTTTCTGCTTCTGGGGACCTATATGTGATGTTTGTGTTCTCTGTGTGTCTGGATACATGTATGCTCTTGGTCTCCAAAAAGGCACAGGAAGCAGGCTATTGGAGACACTCATTAGGACCATAGCTAGGGGACATTGTAAGTCACAGGAAAACAAGGCCTTGATATCTTGTGCCAGATGAGGTAAGTGGAAAACATGATGTCATTGTTCCAGGCATAAGTCTCCTCTTTCTCTTCCCCTTTTCTTCCAGGTCTCTGCTTTTCCTCTTGTCATCCTCTACCACCTCCCTCACTCTCCTTTCTTTTTAAATCTTTGGATAAGTTCCCATCTTTGCTCCCTCTCCAGCTCTATTAGTAGCATCTTCTCTCCTTCCTTAGCCTTTCTCAGAAGACTCAGACCTGTAGGATCTTTTCCTTCCTTTAAGATGAACTCATTAACACTGAGGAGCAAGTGACTGATAAGGTTGAAATCTGCTGGTTTCCAGGGCACTAGCTGTACTGGTCCTAGACAGTATTTCCAAGAGGTAAGGGTTTCTGGCAGCGGAGCTTCCTTTCCTGCCCTGCTGTAGATGGGTAGGGCATTTTCTATATTTGGGCTCTATTTGGAGTTCTCAAGTCAGATCAGCCTGGTCAGCTCCAAATTCAGCTGTGTAGAAATATTTGGGGAGATGAATGAAACAAATGAGAATAACTCAGACCAGAAGTAATGCTGGCTTGTGTAGTGAGCCTGGGGAAGTAACTGCTGACCCTTCCAGCTGGGACCAAGGGGTCAGTCACACCAGCTAGGATGCTCTTCCTGCAGAGTCCTTTGCCTTCGGTCACTACAGCCAGGTCTCATTATTGTGGCTTTCTCCTCATTCCTTGCCCCCTCCTAGCCTATCTCACTCTCACCTAATATTCCTTGTACTTCCTAGTAATTTGATCAGGCATTTGATCCAATTTTGTGGTCCATGGCTTCCTAGAAGTGGCAGATGGAAGGCATCAGAATCCCCAGGGGAAGATCTGGTTTGGAACTTTGCCCACTGGCATGCTGGAAGCACAGAATCAGTTGAGGTTGGTAAGTTTCCCTTCCCCTTACCTGGCTGTGAGTTCCTGTAGGGCAGCAGTAGGTCAGTTTTGCCCTTGGCCACTGAGGTATCCCAACTCCAGCATAGCCCATAGTGGGCATACACTTGATAAATAGCATCCAGCCAGCCTGGGGCTTGTATTGCAATGGATATTTGCCCAAAGAAAATCTCTTGTGGGCAGCTGGAACTATCCACCTGGGTGTGTCAGCTTAATTCTTTCCTTTCAAGGAATCCTTCACACCATGCTTGTGTGTTGAACTTCATAATATACTGTACCTCTAGGCCCATAATCCCATGGAACCAATGAGATGTAGACAAGACACAGTTCATTCCTTATGATGCACATGGGCAAGTGAATGCTCCAAGAGAAGAAAGATCCAGAACTCCAATCTCCTGGACCAATGACCTTCTCACTACTACACCCATATCCCAAACTTTTGTCTCAGTCTATTTGGGGTGCTGTAAGAAAATACCATTGATTTGGTGGATTATAGACAACAAAATTTATTTCTGGAGCAGAGAAGTTCAAGATCAAGGAAGATTCAGTGTCTGATGATGGCCCGCTTTCTTTTTTGTGGTGCTGGGGATTGAACCCAGGACCTGATCCATCCTAAGCAAGTGTTCCCTCACCAAGTTGCATCCCTATCCCTGAGGAGCTATGTTCTGGCTCAGTTTGTAACAAGAATCTAAAGGGTGGACCTGCAGATACTCAATAGGTAACTAAAAGCAGGGTGAAACTTGGCATCTCTGCTTTCACTTGTTCTGTCCTTTAGTACCTTAAAAATGTGGGTCAGATCCCTGTTTAACTCTGTATATATGTATACTCATCAGGTAAGGATGTTGGTAATACAAAGTTTATTAGCCCTAAATTTACCTAGCTTATGTCGTTTCTCTTCAAGACTGAGGATATCAACATAGGAGTAAGCAAAGAAAATTTCAAGGATGCCCAATTGCCAGCTTTTACAATGCTCAGTTTCAGACCCTCTGGAGCAATGTCTAGAAGTCTCCAGACATTGTCTTAAACTTGCAACCATCTCAGAGTCCAGGAAAGGCAGAGCTTTGCAGACTCACTATGTGAGGTCCTCCCCCAAGGGGTAGCAATTACCCTGTGAAGGGAACTGAGGCTGCACACCCCACCCTACCCCAAGCAAAAACAGTTATCTCACAGAAACCAAATTGCCCCTTCAGCCATAGGGACTCCTCTGGAACTATGAAACCAGGACTGAGATAATAATTAACAGACCCCAGTCCAACTCCCCGTGAAACTGGTCCTTTTCTTTGTTAATGGGTGAGTCTGATCTTTGTCAGAATTGTGCCCCCTTTAATTCCTCAAACTAAAGTCCCTTCCCTATTTTCTCTTACTTCATTAAGGAACTGGCTTGGTCTTTGTGAGGGCTGTGCCCCCTATTTTATCTCACTTTCCAAAAGCTTTTATCCCCCTGTAAATTCATGCTGATTGCCTCAGTTTTGATTTCTATTATCACTGAAGCAAGGACCCATGATAGCTGGTGACAACAGATGGTGTTTCTAGTGTCCTCACATGGTAGCGGGGTCTTGAGCTTCTCTCCAGCGTCTTCTTGAAAAGGCTCTAATCCCATTCATGAAGGCTCCACTCCCACCATCTGGTCATCTCTCAAAGGCCCAGATCCTGATACCTTTACCTTGAGGGTTAGGATTTCAATATGAATTTTAGGGGAACTCAAATGTTCAGACCAGAGCAACCTTCTTCCTCACTTTTCTGCTTCACCAGGCCCCTCCCCAGGACAGAGGACCCACTCTCCTTTCCTCCCTGCCCCCAAGCCAGGTTTCTCTCTCATTCTTCATGCTGGTCCTGCCTCTGAGCCTGAACATCAATTCCTGGAATTCCTTGCCCAGCATTCTGAGAGTCATAAGCATTGGCCGGGCCCCTACTGGTCCCGGCCTTGTCGGCCTTCATTTGTGCCTGAGCTTCAATCACCTTAGGAGAGTAAAGGCCATTTTAAGGCCCTCTCCTGAGAACTGGTTCTCTACTTTACTCTCCCCTACCTTTACCTTTAACACTGGCTCAGGGAGTATTTTCCAGCTTCTTCTTAGCTTCTCAAGGTATCTAAAAACAATGTACTTCCTTCTTCCTTTTCAACCATTATTCTCTCTGCTTAGTGTATTGGTCACATTTTGAACTCCTAACTAAAATGGCTTAACTTTCCTTCCAAAGGCTGGTTGGGAGCAAAACAGCAGCAAAGGAAGAGGCTATAGGTCCTTTGGCAGCAGGACTCACTGTTTCGTCCACTTTCTCCCCTCTTCCCATCCCTGAGTGAGAAAAGGCTGGAAGCCCTCTTGGATGAGATACGGAAAGGTCCAGGGTGCTCTGGGAAGGTGAAGCACAGGTACAAGATGCTCTAGGTAGAAATCTAGAGTGGCCTCTCTCTGGGGCTGCTTCACCCTGGGGCGGTTAGCTGAAAACTTTTCTGTCTCAGTTGTATGTCATGATGAGGAGAGTGACAAGTGTCAGACCTTCTTTTGACAGTCAGAGTCCCTCCCAGGACCCCACTTCCCATAGGGACCCCCCCACTCACCTTGCCTGAACTTCTCCAGGTAGTTCTGAGAAGAGCACAGTTATTCTCTGTGCATTCTCTCAGGCCCTGGAGAAAACCTGATTAACTTTCCTCCTAGGTACTTAGGTGAGTTAAAAAACAGTAATGCAAAGAACCTGCTTTGTTGTCTTCATACACACTCCATACTCAGTGATATTATTATCAGGGCTCCCCTGAATTGCAAACAGAGTGTCTTAGTTACTTTCTCATTACTGGGACACAATACCCGGGACCCACAATTTAAAGCAGGAAAGGTTTATTTTGACTTACAGTTTATAGAGGTTTCAGACTGTAGTTGGCTGGGTCAACTACAGTGGGTAGGATGGCCTGGCAGAGAAGGCTCCTTATGGTATGATGGCGGGAAGCAGCGAGATATCAAGACAGAGGGACAGAGATATACCCTTTCAGGTCATGGCCCCTGGGACTTACCTCCTCCAACCAGGCTTCCCCTCCCAAGTCACATTTAGCTCTAAACTCAACAGTGGACTAGGTTCACTGCTAAGTATCACCTCCATGAGTCAATCACCTCTCCAAGCACCACCTATGAAAACATGAGGCTTTGGTGAGACATACAGGCATAAACCATAATAGATAGCTATTTAAATCGGGCCCTTTGAAGTGTGAGGGTTTGTCACCAAAGCCCAGTCTGTTTCTAACCCATTATGTCTTTGGTTCTCATTAGGCCTCTTATGCTGCAAGTCAGGTGAACAGGCAGTTAAAACAAGCATCAGAATTTCCAGGTAAGGTCAGAGGCTGGCTGTGCTCCTGGACAGTCATGGCCTTGGGGAAGGTGAGATGGGGGACACAGTATGTCATCTCTGACTCTCATCTCTTCCTTCTGTCACCATCCTTCTTGCCTTTGGTCCAAGGGACAGTGTCCAGATGAGACCACCTGCAGTGTGATTCAGGGATAAGGGTTGCCACAGTGTGGAACAGCCTGGCTCTTGGATGAGTGGGGATATCCTTACCAATTGCTTCAGGCCACTTGAAGAGACAGGTAGTTGCCTACAAATTCCCTACCAAAGAATTGCCCGTGCAGTCCAAGGTTTGGACCTTGATCATGGCAAACGCAAATATCCCACTGGTCATCCTCTTTGGTCTTTTACCTTGTTAGTAATTGTCACTAGATCAGAAGGGGAAGCCTGGGCCCTGGGCAAGTCGCTGCATCTGGGCACCGGCCAGGACTTGCCTGCAGGGCTGAGACCTAGTTGACAGAAGATGGGACAAGGTGGCACAGAGAGTGGAGAATTCAGAGCTTGATTCTGATGTCAGCTTTCCCTCCTGCAACCAGGAGCTAATTCCTATATTTGTGGCCATGAATACTAATCTGTCACCCCACTGGTTTGTGTCTTTCCCAGGCTGGGCTGATGCAGGTGATTGAAGCGGCCCTGGGAAGACTTGGAGGTGATTGATTTTGGCCAATGGCCACCCCAGAGGAGGGGGAAAAGAGAAGGGAAAACAAAATTACATAAAGCAACTTGTAAGTTTTCCCAGCAAGCAGCCAGTGGTGTTGACAGCAAGGACGCTTTGCTCTGATCTGCTCTGGCTATAGAGCAGAATTCCTGCATTGCCTTTCCAAGACAGAGCAGCCTGCAGGTGGCTGGAGCAGGCAGGGAACCAGCTGGTGGGCTGAAGGATAATAGCCCTCACAGCCAGGATCCTGTTCATAAAACTTTCAGAGCAGCTTCACAGAGCCTCACAAGCTTTCCCTTCCTTTGTCAAATCAACAGACTTTCCAACAAAGCTGAAGAGCAACCTGCACAGCAGGGACTGGGCACAGAGAGGGAAGAAGGTCTGGGCTTGCTTGGAGGCCTGTGGAGAGGGTCCAGACAGGGGTCCATTTGCTAGAGGGGGCAGAACCTTTTCTTTTTCCTTTGTCTAAATGGAGCACAGAGCCTCAGAGTGGGGTGGGGGAGAGGCAGAAAAAAGTGAAATGGCTGTACTTGTGTAATTTATAAGAGCTTCTGAGTATAGATTCACCATCAGTGCCTGCAGCCAGCTCAGCCATAGTCACTGCCACTTGGACAGTGGGCCCTAGTGTCTTCCACAGCAAACATGGCCTTCCACAGCCTGAGCTGAAGAAGGAAGGAGGCTTGGGGTGGCCAAAGATGGCTTCTTTGGTGGATGGTAAAGTGGCCTTGGTGGCTTCAGGAATTATTAGAAAAGGAATTGTCTAGGGTTGGAAGTCAGATAATGTGTCAGTTAGCTTTCCAGCACTGTAACAAATATCTGAGATAATTAACTCACAGGTAGAAAAGGTTTATTTGGCTCACAGTTTTAGAAGTTTCAGTCCATGTTTGCCTGGCCTTGTTGCTTGTAGGCTTGTGGCGAGATAGCACATTATAGCAGGAACATATGGTGGAATGCAACTGCTGGCCTCATGGCTGCGAAGCAAATGAGCTAAATAAGCAGGAAAGAAAGAAAGAAAGAGAGAGAAAGAAAAGAAAGAAAGAAAAGAAAGAAGCAAGCAAGCAAGAAAGAAAAAGAAAAAACGAGCTGGGGTCCCCAAATCCCCTTCCTGGGAATACCCCCTATAACCTAAAAGCCACCCACTAGGCCCCACCCTTTAGAGGCTCCACCACCTCCCAGTAGCCACTCTGGTCAGCAAGTTGTAATCACCAAGCTGCTTTCTAGGAAAAGATGTTTTTAACAGAATTCCTCTCCTTCCTTCCTAATCTTCACCCCCCCCCCAGCCGCCCGAGGCTTGAACCAGGAGGCTTCTCACTGAGCTCTATTCCCAGCTCTTTTAATTTCTTTATTTTCAGACAAGGTCTTACTAAGTTGCCCAGGCTGGCCTGGAACTTGTGATCCTTCCTGCTTTGACCACTCAGAGTGCTGGGATTACAGGTGTGCACCACCCCTGCCAGTGTTTCCCCTAATCTTCTACCCACATTCCTTCCGCATGGTACTCTAATTTCCGAAGAGAAGCCTCCTCACAGCCCCGCCTCGCCTCAGTTCACAGGAATCAAATGGACTTGCAGAAAAGTAATGTGCCTGTCTGAAAAGAAAATGTAGATGCTGACCCCAGGAAGTCAAGGTCAGGTTCCTTTCAATGAGGAAGAAGAGGGACTGAAAACAGCACCTCCATGAAAGCAGCACTGCACTGAAGAAGATCCCTGCCAAGCATAAGGATTTCTGGCCCATTTTCTCACCATACCCTACCCCCCTTCTCCTGTAAAAGCCCTTTGTGCCCCTGAGCCTCCTAAGACAGAGACTTGAGGTACAAAGAATCCCCTATATCTTCTTCTGGGCTGGCTCTGACCAAGCCTATTTTCTCCCCCTAACTTCTGTCTCCTGAGTCTTTCTGTTGAACGGTGAGCAGTAAGAACTTCACAGTCTGGGAACAAAGCCTTTACAACACAGATGTTTATGGAATACTTAAGATCCAAACTACAGCAGATAAAATCAAGTGTTAAAAGAAATGCTATGGTAAATTAAATGTTGCAGAGTTGATTTGAGCAAAGCAAAATTCATGAACCAGGCAGCACTTGGAACTGAGAGATTCAGCAGGGTGAGCAGTGAGCTTTTATAGGCTGAGTGCAGAAGCAAAGCAAAGACAGTACTTGATTGGCTACATTTGGGTGTTTGCCTTATGTGGATGTGACCTGGTGGACAGTTTCTTTTTCTTTGACAGTTTCCTTTCTTCCTTTTTTTTTTTTTTTTTTTTTTGTAACACTGAGGATTGAACCCAGGGCCTCTGCCCTGAGCTACTTCTTCAGCCCTTTTAAATTTTTTAGTTTTTAAATTTTGAGACAGAATCTCACTAAGTTGCTAAGTTGCCCAGGCTGGGCTCAAACTTGTGATCCTCCTGTGTTGGCAGTTTCTGATCATTTAAGCTCAAAGTTTCATTTTACTGTTTAACTTGTGCTTCCGTATCCTTATGTAGGAATCCAAGATGCTAGAGCTATCTCAGCCTAGTGGCCTCCCAGGTAATTTTTAACCCATGTTAAGAAGAGCCAAAGAAGCTGGAAATGGTGTCAGACATAATCCCAGCTAAGAGAAGGCTGAGGCAGGAGAATTTCGAGTTGGAGGTCAGCATGGGCAAATCATAGGCAGACTAGTAAAATCCTATCTCAAAAGAAAAAAAAAAAGAGCCAAAGACATGCTATCCTCATTGTTCTTGACACAACGAGGCTGGTTTAGCTCTTGGTCCTGAGAAATATGCCAATATAGATTTAAAAGAAGAAATCAACTCAGGGATCACCAAGGAAAGTCCATTAACAAGCTGCAGATTAGTAAGCACCCAATCCAGGGAGGTAATGAGGTAGAATAGAAAAAAAAATAGGTAGAAAGGAGACAAGGAAGATCATCATTTTAAAATTGTACTTTTTAGAAAAACTGCATCTTTAAGATACAAAAGTACTCAACTCTTTTTCCCTTCCAGGAAACTCACTAAAAAAAAAATCCCTAAGGATCTTAAAGATACAGTAAGGCTGTAAATTGGACTCTGAGCCTTGCTTTTCACCTGTAAACTGCATCTCCTTTCTCTTGTACCTCCATTCTCAAAGAAGTAGGAGTACTAGTGGGCCAGCGTATCTCAGTTTAAAACACATGTAAATGGTTTGCATTCTAACATGGCCCTTAGATAGGTGGATCCTAGATGATCCCCCTTGAAGACACCCTCAAGATCACATAATATACCCAGCCCCAGGCCACAGTGTACATCTCTCTCATAGGCCCATGCTCTATTCTCTCTGAGTGTGTACCTTTAAAATTCTGCCTAATAAGCACTTTATGCCTCTTACTGACACAATCTTGAGTATTATTTTTCTGTGACACAAATCAGAGAAACTGCAGCCTATTCCTTGGGTGGAATGAGAAGAAATTCACATTTCTTTAGGGAACTTCCTTGGACCTTGTCAGGTGACAGTAATGTCTGGAGAACTAAATTCTGGAAGAAGTCATGGTTAAGTTGAGGGGCCACAGCCAGGCACAAGTTCCTCCTCCCCCATCTACACCCATCTTTGTGCTCAGCCTCCTGCAAAGTTCTGCCTCAGGGCAGGGCTTGCTCCTGGCCAACCTGGCTCCCCATCCCTTTGGAGAGATGTTTCCCCAGAAGGCCTTTCCCTGTGGAAATTCACCCATCTATTCTTGGTTCAAAACTCCAGTGCTTTCCTGGAATGATCAGTGTCCCCTTCACCTTCATCTTCCTTCCAGGAGAGATTCTGACAGGCTCATACACTTCTTGCTCATCTTATCAAATTTGGCCTGATTTCTATCCCTTTCTCTCCAGCCAGTCTCATAGTCTAACTGAGCTGGGAAGAGATCATGAGATCAGTGAAAGGTGTTTCCCTTCCAGGTAACATGGTTGCATGTGATCTCAATGGGATGGCCATGACGAGGAGAGATTAGTGCTCTGACAGCGATGTGGGAGGGAAAAGGAGGAAGACTTTGCAGAGATCCGATGATTCCATTTTGGGGAACACCTGCCACTCTCATGAGAGGTCTAGTGTAGGCTGCCTGACCAAGTCCCATTGTCTTTAAGGGATGAAATTTTACTTGTGCAATCCTCACATGAGGAGATCTCTATACTTATGAGTTACCATAAGGATGTTCCACCCTTTTTGACCTAATTTTGCAAGCCAAGGCACAAACTGCATGAGAGTGAGATGGCTCACACCTCTACACCCCACATTAAATCAGTAGACACTCTTGGTAGCAGCTTCATCCACTTTCAGAATCAGGTTGAAATTTCCTCTGCATGCACAAGGTAGACAGATCTCACTGTCAAGTCTAATAAATCGCAGCTCAGAGCCATGAGACTCAAAGGTAAAATGCAATGTCTGGCACCACTAGAGATAAAATAAATTACCTATAATCTGGTGAGCAGATCATCTTGATTTTCCACTCTGTTCTGGCAACTTCAGTGATTGATTTCACTAAACTCAGATGAAGTAGGACATTTAGGTTCAGGGCTTTGAGTGGAATGAAAGCAGTTGGACCAAGAGATGAAGTAAGATACCCTTTTGCGGAGGGGCCTGAGAGAAGAGCCATGGTTCTTGGCTTCCCATGGTGTGAGGGCAGCTCCTCATGAGGTCCTGCTACTTGCCCCCTGACTCTGAGAGACAGTATTGTATCTACTATCTAGTAAACACCACTTTTTTCATATAGGGATGCTTAAATGAGTTTGCAAATACTCTCTAAGACAAGGGGCCTGTTATGGTTTGGGTCTAGATGCCCCCCCCCCCCCCAAGTCTCATGTGGTCATAGGCTTGATCTAGAGTGTGTGAAGCTGGAATTGATTCATGATGCAATGCTAAGCTCAAGATCACTAGGATTAAAGGTGTGAGTGTTGCCAACCCTAAGTAGTCTGAATAAGATAAAAAGGGCAGGGAGATGCTATTAAGTAACCCCTTTGTTGCCTTTGCTGCCTTGTGGGCCTGTTGTTTCTCCTCTCCAGTGCCTGTTTGCCATCCCTGCCTTGGAGCCAGCTGATTATGGACTGGAACCTCTACAAACTATAAGCCAAATAAACCCCTTTTCTTCCAATCTTTGATGTCAGGTATTTTGTCTCAGCAACTAGAGAAAAGTAACTAATGCAAGGCCACACTTCTATGATTGATTTGAGAGACCTGCCCCATAGGGGCTACATAAGGTCTGGAGTTCAACTATGAGAACCACTCCTTTAGTTGCAGAAGATGAAGACCCCAATGAAATAAAATATTTTTGTATAAGGATAGAGGCTATAGTCAGCCTATGACATTCTAGAACTGTGTTGTTCAATATTAGTATAATGTGAGGCACAGGTGCAATTTGAAAGTTTTACATTAGCGTATATATTAAAAAGAAGTGAGGTCAGTTTTAATATATTTTACTTAATATAAGATACCAAAATATTATCATTTCAGCATGTAATTGTACCAGTTAATTATAATCACCATCTTGGGGTGGATTAAGAGACTCCTACAGAGGTGATTGGATTATGGGGGTCCTATATTCATCATTGGGTTAATTCCAACATTTATAGCTGAATGTGCTATTAAGAAATGGGGTCCAGTTGAAGGAGGTGGGTCACTGGGGTGTGTCTTTGAAAGGCATATCTCTTACTGGTGCTCTTCATCTGTGCTTTGCTTCCTGGCTGCCATGAAGTGAATGGCTTTGCTCCACCATCATGCTTCAGTCATGATGTTTCTGTCTTGGAGCCAGCTATCCATGGACTGAACTCTCTGAAACCACAAGCCAAATAAATCTCTCCTCCTTTAAGTTGGGGGCATCCAGCATCTTTTCTCAGCAATGGGTGACCAATAAAGCAATCAATATAAAAAATTTTGAATGAGATATTTTACATTTTGGAGGGAATACTAAGTCTGAAATCTGGTGCCACCTCAAAACATACCAGTTTGATATAGAGATTATTTTGAGTTGAAAACAACTGAGAAAGAGCAGATACTAGAGAAAAATAACAACTCTTTGTACCCCCATTAGACTAAAAGCAGGCAGAGACTCTTCTAGACTTATGAGCATCAAAAGGATCCCATATAATCAAACTTACTCTGGAGAGACACTTACCTTTCATTAGTTTTCCCCATATATTTATCTTCCCACAGTTTTCTACCCCTGAAGCCTAAGCCATTTCTCCTGAATTCTCATTTATCTACAATATTACTGTTTGCTGAGATGCAATATAAGCCCTAAGTTCTACCTACATTAAAAAAAAATTATATCTTTATTGGTACAGTTTAGGTATACAATACATTTACATTTATCATTGGGTGCTTGTACCTGAACATGATGTATCTTATTTCTTTTTTTTCCCCCATTACCCGTGCACCCTTCACCTCCTCCACCCTTCCCTATTTACATAGACTTTGTTTCCATTTTTTTTCTTTCTCATAATTTTTCCTTTCCCTTCTTCCCTTTCCCCTTCCCCTCCTGCCAACTGTACACCTTTGGACCTTTTCCTATT
>NW_004624778.1:14272200-14282354 GCF_000247695.1 Heterocephalus glaber | reverse complement strand
GCATTATCATTTACTTGTAGAAACTGTCTAATTTCTTCTTTAATTTCTTCTGTGACCCATTGGTTGTTCAGGAGGGTGTTATTCAATTTCCATGTGTTTGTGGGAGTTTTGCAGTTTTTTATGCATTGATCTCCAATTTTATTGCACTATGGTCTGATAATATACAGGGGGTAACTTCAGTTCTTTTACATGTACTTAGACATGTCCTATGAGCTAGCATGTGATCTATTTTGGAGAATGACCCGTGTGCAGCTGAAAAGAGTGTGTATTCTGATTTTGTGGGGTGGAACAGTCTATAAACATCTATTAAGTCCATTTGTTCAATAGCTTGGTTCAGATCTAGAATTTCATTGTTAATATTTTTCTAGATGGTCTGTCTACTTGTGGTAGAGGGGTGTTGAGGTCCCTCACTACAATTGTATTAGTGCTTGTTTGGTTTCTCGGTCCATTAATATTTGTTTTGTATAGTTGGCGGCATTCGTATTTGGTGCATATATATTTAGGATTGTCATCTCTTCCTCTTGGATTATTCCCTTCACAAGAATACAGTGACCATCTTTGTCTCTCTTAATTAGTTCTGGTTGAAATCTACTTTGTCTGCATATAAGATTGCTATGCCTGCTTTGTTCTGGGTTCCTCTGTCTTGGAGAACTGTTTTCCATCCTTTTACTTTCAGTCTATGAATTTCCTTTTGAGTTAGGTGTGTTTCTTGTATACAGCATATTGCTGGGTTTTGCTTCTTAATCCATTCTGTCAGTCTATTTCTTTTGATTGGTGAATTGAGGCCATTAACATTGATAGTTATAATTGAGAGATTTTGACTCATCCTTGTCATGATGTTTTACTGTTGTTGGCTCTTTTATATCTTATTTTCCCCCCTTTCCCTTTAGTGTCTTACCTTGTGTCGTGTCTTCTCTCTATTGGGCCTCATGGAGTTGTGACCTTCATTGTCTTTTTCTAGGATATTGCTTAAAATTGTTTGGAGTGCTGGTTTGATGTTCATGAAATTTCTCAGGTGTTCTTTGTCGCGAAAGTATCTAATTTCCCCATTGGTTTTGAAAGATAATTTTGGAGGATACAACAGTCTAGGTTGCAAGTTATTTTCTTTTAGGGCTTGAAATACTTCACTCCAGGCTCTCCTTGATTTGAGGGTTTGTGTTGAGAAGTCTGCCATGATTCTGATTGCCTTTCCTTTGTAGGTGATTTGTGCCTTTTCTCTCACTGCCTGTAGAATTTTGTTCTTCTCTTGGGTTTCTGGGATCTTGACTATTATATGTCCAGGTGTAGATTTTTTTTGGTCATGGCTAGTTGGAGTTCTATATGCCTCACTTATCTGTATGTCCAATTCTCTACCTCTGTCTGGGAAGGTTTCTACTATTACTTCTGTGTATAGTTTTTTTATGTCAATTGTACTTTCTCCTGTTTTTTCATGGACTTCTTTCAGTCTTATGTTACTCTTCTTTGCATCGTCTAGCAGCTGCTGGATTGATTTCTCATGGTCCCTCACTATCTTTAAGAAATCTCTGTTTTCATGGTCCTTAACTACAATCCTGTCTTCTATGTCTGATATTCTCTCTTCAGATTCTCTTAGTCTGCTCTGCATGCTTTCAATGGAGTTTTTAATCTCCTGAATATCTGTTTGAATCTGTTTCATGGATTCCATTTCTTTCTTATGTTGGGCAATAGTGGTTTCCATCTCTTTTTTTATGCTGGGCATTCATGGCTTCCAGCATGTTTCTGATCTCATCTATTTTCTTGTCTGTTTCTGCTCTAGAGACTCTAATCATGTCTTTCACTCTGCTCACCATCTCTGTAGTTATCTGGGAGACTATTTCTGCTTTGAATTTTTCTAGAGCCTCATGCATCTGCTTTGTTACTTCCTGTGCTATCAGTTCAGGGTGTCCAGGTGGTTGATTATCAGACTCTTCCACCTCATTTCCCCTAGAATTTCCTTTTTTTGGCATGGAAGACTGTGTTTGTGCCTTGCTTAAATGCCTTCTCATTTTTGTTTTTGGTACTGTCCTTGGTTTAATTCGTGGGTTGATATTTCAAAGTTGCTTAATGTAAGTATCTTTGTTGCTTGTGTTTAAAACCCTTGTGGAATGATTGCTTTTCAGAGGTGTCTTCCAGATATAGCTTGTGTTTAGGTTTTTAGACTCTAATGACTCTGAGGCTATTTTATTTTCCTTATACCAGGAAGGAAAACTGATTAGATCAATCACAACATGTTAGCCCAAATGATACAATCAGCAATACCATAGTATCAAGCGCAGCTTAGAAAATGACCATTTGTGACAGTTATTAATCTATCACATTTAACTATGTGAATTAAGTTAAATCCGAGGACCAAGCCAACATATGTTTATAGTGAATAAACTCTTCAATATAGTGTCTTTCCCCTTCGGGATGGGGAGTTAGAAAGAGTTGGGGAGGGAGGGACAGGTCGGAAGATTAGGAAAGATTAGCGGTAAGGCCAGAAGACACAGAAAGATCACACACTCTAAGAAATTGTTAAAGGCAAGAGGAAAAGGCAGAATGAAAGAACAAAGTTGTGAACAGAATCACCCAACAGCAACAGGGAGGCTAGATACCATATTTACTTTCCTTTAAATCTAATGATAATCAAGAGAAGGAAAAAAGAAGAAAAATAAGGAGAAATCCAAATTCAGTGCAGAAAGGAACAAATGGGGAGATGAAGAGCAATGTGAGACAGTGAGAGAACATGAGAGAGAGTTAAAGAAAAGATAAAAGAAAGAGAAGAAAGAAAATTAAAAATTTGAAAAGAGTAGAAAAAAGTAAAAATTAAGAATTAAAAATAATAGAAAAAATTTTTTTTCTTTTTTGCAAATAGCAAAAAATAAAAATGATGGGCCTCCTTCAGGGTATGTCTCTGCTGTGACAGTAGGCAACATAGGCATCCGTGTGCATATACAAGTCAATGAGTCTCAGCAAGCCAGCTGCAGGCCTATGAGATTCAGGCAGATTTCTGGCTGCTAGTCCCAAGTTGAGCTCCCTGTCCTCCTGCAGGGTTGAACTCTGCAAAGTTCTAATGCAGGTTCCAGTTGCCCTTCCCTTGAAGATAGGGCAGGTTTTGGTGGGAGGTGATGGTCCCAGGTGATGATCCCTCCAACTTACCAAGTACGGTGGTCTGGTGTGTCTTTATTGTAGAGATTCCCTTTACCTTTCTGCTGAGCTTCAGTTTTCATCAAGGAGCCTGAGAAGCCCTCTTTCTATTACTAACTTCTGCTCTATCTTGTGGCGCTCAAGACAAGGGCCTTTATAATCCCCTGTGCCTCTGTAGTATGGGACCAGGTAGCAGAAGAACCGGAAGGCCAGAGGCAGGTAAGCAGAGCACTGGATGGGGGTGGGGCTCCAAGGACCTCACCATGCCTTGGGTGGAGCCCGGGATGGAGCCCCGGAGCTTCACACTGCTTGGCTCACCCGCTTGGGCTGGCTGGTAGCACAGGATGGGCTCTACCTACTTTTTTGAGTTACTTACACTGTTTCTTCTGAGTGTGTTAATAAACTCCACACATATTAACAAACTCTGTTTTTCTTTTGTTAATCTAGGTTTTGTCAGTTTATTTTTTAGGGCCTGTTGTGGTTTGTATCTGGTTGTCCACTCAAGGTCTCATGCACTCAGAGGCGGGGGCTTGTGGAAGGTGATTGGGTTATGGCAGACTACAGCTGACCGGCTATTAGGAGGTAGGGTCTGGTCAAAAGTGGCAGGTCACTGGGGCGTGACCTGGAATGGTTTAATCTCCCTCCCTGATTCTTCCCTTCCTCTCTGTGCTTCCTGCTTCTCTTAAGGTGAGCAGTTTTCCTTGTCCAGGCCCTTTCACCATGCCACTGACCCTGCAAGGAATGAAACTTCTAAAACAAGCCAAAATAAACCTCTTCTCCTCTAAATTGTGGGTTTCAGGTATTTTGTCTCTTCAAGGAGGAAATGGCTAAGACAGGGCCTTTGCCAGAAAATGGTGGGTAGAGGAAAAGTTTTTTTTCCTCCTTTAAATAACATGTCTCAATTCTAACTCACCACATTTCAATTGCTTGGTAGCCACAGGTGGCCATCTCTACTGGATTGGACAGCAAACAGCATTTCAAAGCAGGCAAGTAAATTCTGAGGAGCAAGTATGACACTTCATCTTGTCCATCTAGTTCTAAGCCATGTCTGCCTTTAAGGAAGAAGAATGGCTTAAGACAGGACAACAGAACAGAGTGGTGATTCCTCTCATTCTCCCCTTCCACCAAAGCTTCTCTGAGTCTTCATATTGAGGAACTAATAAGGTTGAAAACCATGAGGGCATGGGGCCTGCAGGTGGGTTTCTCCGGATAGACGTCCAACCTCTCTCAGCAAATGCAAAGGTGGGAAACCCTGAAGATGTTAAAGCTGAGAAGGACTTGAAAAAGGAGGAATGAGGTTATTCTCAAGAGGGGCTAAGTGTCCTGCAAATGTTTCATAAAACAGGCAGGAGAGATGGGATGACTGAAGCATTCTAGGTTAAAGACACAATACAAAATGCAAGAGGTCACTGCATGGCAGGAGGACGTGAGAAGCCACCTATGACTGTAAGTAGAAGCTACAAGAGCATAGACACTCACTATGGTGTAAAAGTTTTGCTCATGTGCTTTAAGAAAGCTGTGTTCTTTGCAATAAAAGGCATAACGCTGGGCAAAAATATGCCCTTGAGGGGCCCAGGCATGAGACAAAGATCATCATTAGTACCTGTTAGAGAACAAGACAAATCTGTACCAAGAACCTACAGAGCTTCAGGGAGCCCAAATAGCGACTGTGGCAGGCACTAAGCAGAGTAAGATAGCAGAGGAATCAGGGACTTTTAAATAAGCCTGTGTTCATGGGCTGCCTTCAGCTCAATATGAAAGAAAAGTGACTATGACTGGATTTCCCATAAGATTATTATTGTCTTGACAAAAATGTGAATGGAGGCAGTTCTAGGGCTGGTTCATCTTCAGTATACAGTCACAGGAGACAGAATGTGACTCACCCACCTCGAGTCAGGTCCTGGTCCTGTTACTGCACTGCGGGTGGGAGGGCTGAGCAAGGACAGTCACCAGAGCACAAACCTGGATATAGGGGCCTTCCCTGCAGAGCAGGGTGGGGGTAGTGTTCTCAGGGAATGTGTGTGGGCTGTGCAAATACTCCAAAGGTTGGTGTGTTCATTGTTGATTTTTGGTTTTAGTGGAAGTGGATTTTCTACATTTTTGATGTAATATAAAAACTAGAGAGCACATAACAAGGAAAATGTTATGTCAAATTCTGGATCCATCATTTACAATTGTTATACTCTTGCTTATTTTAATTATTTTTCAAACACTTGTTAGCATTTTCAAGCCAATATTTGTGGTACACACTTGTAATTTTAGGGCTCTTGGAGGCTAAGGCAGGAGGATTGTAAGTTTAAGCCCAGCCCAGCTAATTTGGAGAGATTCTGTCTCAAAATAAGAAAATAAAAAATGCTGGGAATGTAATTCTCAGTGAGGTCTTGGGTTCAATCCTTAGTAGCATACACATACATACACACACACACACACACACACACACACACACAGAGACAGACACAGTGTTTTCTACAAGTCAAACACTGTATTTGTCCACATATTTTAACTTATCTAACCCTTATAATGATGCTATGAAATAAGTAATGTTGTTATTTCTATTTTGTAGGTGACAGAAGTGAGACATAGAAAAGTTAAGTAGCCTGCCCCAGGTCACACAGCTAGTAAGTGATGGAGCGGTAATTCTAGCCTAATCATCTAGCTCTAATGTCCTCACTTCAACTTCCCATGTCTGCTGCCTTTGGATAAGTTATTTAGCTTTTTGGTGCTTCAGTTTCCTCATCCATAAAATTAGTATAATATCCACCTCTCCGGTTGTGGGGAGGAAAATGAGATGGCATAAAAAGCCCTGCCCCTGTGTATTAGTCAGGGAGTCAGTGCTCTCATGAGAAACACGATTCATAATCAGATCTGTCTATGGATTCACACATATACTTATGGGGAGAGAGCATGAGGGAGACTTATCTTAAGGAATTGCAGAGGCTGACAAGTCTGAACAAACCTGCAGGCTGGGCCAGCAGGCTGGAGACCCTGGAAGAGCTGACTGCTGGCCTTAGCAGGAAGGCTGTCTGCTGGCAGGATTCTTTCCTGCTTGGCGGGAGTCATTCTCATGTTCTGTGTAAGCCTTCAACTGATTGGAAGAGGCCAACAACATTATAGAGGTCAGTCTGCTTGACTGGAAGTCTACTCATCTAAATACTAATTTCTTCCAAAAAACACTCTCACAGAAACATCCAGAATAATATTTGATCAAATGTCTGGGTGTCATGGCCCAGACAGGTTGATACATCAAACTAACCATTGCATCCTCTAATTGTACCTAGCTGGACCCTATTGTGAGGAGTCTCACCTTTGCTGTCTTCCCACTTCTAGAGCCTTTGCACTGGGCTACATTCCCAGCTCTTTAAATTTTTTTTTTTAATTTTTAGACTGGCTCTCACTAAATTGCTAAGTTGCCTAGGCTGAGCTCAAACTTGCAATCCTCCTTCCTCAACCTCCCAGAGAGCTGGGACGACATTAGTGCTCCACCATGCCCAGCCTTTGCATGTCTCTTGACAGTTTATGAGGGTTGGAGCTGAGAATTGGCTCAGCCTGGCTGTTGATGTCTTCATCTTTCACCTTATCTCCTCCTCATGTGACCATCTTTCAGGCAGCTGCACAGCTAGAAAGAGCTACCTTGGCCTCAGCATTCCAGAACCCTCAGCTCTGTGCTGTAGAACAGCTCTGGAGTAGTGGGAAATGATTGCTTTCCAAGGTAATCCATCATGCATGTGGCACAGTTGCCCCAGTGGTAATACAACTATGCTGACAGAATGAGCAGTGAGCCAGCTTGCAAATGTGTTGACGGTCTTAATATCCATAAGCAGAGCATGATCTAATAAGAAAAGGAATCTCAGGTGTTAAAACTGCTTTGCCTCAGCTGGCATACTTATTATTATTATATTTTAATAATGCAACCTGTGCTTAAAAGTATGTGGGCATGTTGGACCGAATAAGGTCTCTATTATAAATAGCTGTGTTGCCTCAGCTTTGCTGTCATGTTCTTACAAGACAAAGTCTCATGCAATTTTGGAATTGCAGGAGATCCAAATATATTTAATGTCATTGTGCAGTATGGGTTAACTCTGTAGGCCTTGGCTGCTCAAATCCTGTACATTCCTAAGAAGGGCCAGTGGTTAGGGACGCTGGTCCCTGATGGCTCCTGGGAGATAACCTCTGAGCTCTTGGACTAACCCATGTGATTAGAGTGTTTGTGTACATCAAAGGAAGCATCCATGTGAGCTCTGGGAAGGGGGCACGTGAAGACCAAGTAGCTAAGGTCAATCACATGGGTCCTGCACAACTGACTGATCACCCCCATAAAATACCTGGGCTCCACAGATCAGTGAGATTCCTGGGTAAACAATACTCTACATGTGTTGTTCCCACATTGTTGCTGAGAGAATTAAGTACATCCTTGTGTGACTCCCCCTGAGAGGAGACACTTGGAAGCTTGCAGCTGGTTTTCTCCTAGATGTTACTTGTGTGCCCATTCCCTTTTCAGATTCTGATCTTTAACTGTTCAGTGGAATAAACCATAACAATGAGTATTCTAACTTTGCAGAGTCCTATGAGTCCTTGTGGAGAATCATCAGGTACAAGGGTGGTCTTGGGTCCTCCAACACAGTCATTTGGCTGAGAAGCTGTGCTGTTCTGTGCTGGGGAGCAGGGCCAGAGAGGTACATTTTGGGAATGTCAACAGTGGGAAATCAACAATGAAGGACCTAGAACTGGACCTTGGAAGAGCTCACCAGGTAGAAACTTTGAAAGTTCTCCCACTTATGACTCAGAGATCTTACATATTTACCCTACTTTCTCACTTGAACCATAAAGCCCCCTGGAGAAGGTCTTCCTTCTCTCTCTTTACTCCCACAGGGCCTAGTACAACATACTACCATGAAGAGGGTGCCCTGCCCAGAGCACTCAGTAGAGCTGGCCCTTGGGTTGCCCACGGCTGAATGGGTTTTGTTCCTCCACCCCCGCATCCAGCAGCCAGTGACTGGCTGATGTACAGCTACAAAGATCCTCCCTCTTTCCCTCAAGGGAGCCCAGTTCTGTGGTGCAATTCATACTCCAGCACTCTTCATGGGATTGGGCTGAAGCTGATCTCTATCCCAGAACACATGCTGCGGACCATTCTTCCCCAGCCCTATCTGCTTCCTGTACTCCCACTTTTCTTAGAGCATTTCCTCCATAAGTTACTTGCCCAAGAATCCTCATCTGAGAGACTGATTTGAGGGAACCAATCCAAGACAATGATAACCAAACTTCATGGCCATTGAAACCCCCATATTTTAATACAATATTAATGAGGTAAGTCAGCTCACAGCATGGATCATAGCATCCTCATTTCCGAATTTATCAGTCATTCAAAGCCTTACCTTAGTCTTGAGCTCATGAATGAAAGCAGACTATATAAACCTTTGGTTTTCTTTTCCCTACTTATTAGCAGTTCTGAGAGATGGGACAAAACAATTTTTGTCAATGAAGTTTTGCTCTTAGCCACAAACTCACACCATTGATTTGCTCCCTCTTTCCTACAGCAAAACCTGCTTGCTTTACACCTGTCATCTACGCTTGAGCCAGGTTGGCTGGGGAAAGGGTGCTGAAAGGGGACCTTGAGACTATATCATGCCAATAGTGAGATGTCTCTTTCTGGTTTCTGAATGGAAATAGCCAAACTGTACAAATGAAGTGGATTGTGGTCTAAAGTTTAGCAGAGTTGCCTGTCTTAAGCAATGTGCCAAGGAGATTTATGCCATAGGTGCAGGCCTTGGTGGGTTGCATTGGGTTTCCTGACTACAGGTTGTACTCAGAACTCCAGTGTGTTATTGTCCTCATGTGTACCTCTGGGTGCTAAAAGGCACCAAGGATAGGAGGGTTCATAAACCAGTTAGTCAAGAGGGTGCACAGCAAGAAAGAGACAACAGTAGAAACCAAGTAACTTGAATTCCAAGATCTTCACTGTCAAAATCTGGAAGGGTTTTTAGTGGTCTTAGTGAAGCTCTTACTGTAATTTAATGAAGCAAAACTTATCTCAAGGATCAAAATGGTCCCAAAGTCCACCAAGAACACCAACCTTAAGCTCTTTTGCTTAATCTACAGGCCACTAGCAGGATCCAATAGAAATATCCCATTGGTTTGACACCAACACTTCTCAACAGTGGCTGGGATTGTTGATCCAGAGTTGGGTTACTGTAGCTTCAGCAGGACATTGAAGGCAGACTTGGGATGTCTAGGAGATACATAAAGAAAAGCCATGGGTTGCTTAGAGGAGCACCTCTGCCACTTGCAGCCTGATTTATTCAAGCTTTACCTGCAGCTTCCTGCCTGGTAGTCAGTTTCTATTCTTGCAAGGAGGAAAGAAGGACTAGGGAAGTTCAAGAGAACACAAACCAAGGCAGGGACTGTATTGCCAGCACTAAGAAGGTGTCCTCTCCCTGGATCCTAGATCCACTCTATGTTGAATCTCCCTGTTGATACCTAAAGGCTGTTGTTGTCAATAGATTTAGCCCTCAACTTTTTGTGTAGGCTAGCCTACCTTCCAATACTGGTGTCCTGTGGTCACTTTCTAGCCACTGGAGCCAGTTCTGGAGCAGTGTAGGCCAGAGGTGCTGAGGAAGTAATATCCCAGAATAGTCATCGACCAAGGCCTGGTTGGAGTGGGGAGACTCTGAGCTATGTGTCCCACTGTCCTCCTGGAGTCCTCTGCCAGGATGCAGCTGCAGCTGACCATGGTAGAAACATGTATTTCTATCCCTCCCCAGATTGTCCTTTGAGTATTATCTGACACCTTCCCTTCCCACCCCCCTGCACTTGAATCCTTCTCTCAGGGTTTGCTTCTGAGGGGAATCAAATTAACCCAGTGTCCCATTCTCCTTTTTTCCCTTAATACATTGATAGGGCCAGAAGCACCACCCCCCTTATGGAAATGAGAAAACACATAAACAAGCCTCAAAAACAGAGTTCCAGAACACCTACAGCAACCCCAAAGGGAAACGAGATGGAACAATCTGATACTCAACCACCTGGACTCT
>NW_004624778.1:14223457-14269346 GCF_000247695.1 Heterocephalus glaber | reverse complement strand
AGGGAAAAAAGGGAAAGGAAAAAATATGAGAAGAGGAAAAAAAATGGAAACAAGTTCTTTGCAAATAGGGATTGGTGGAGGGGGTGAAGGGAGGGCAAGGGAAGGGGAAAAAAATAAGAACCTAGATACTCATGTAAAGGTACAAGATCCCAATGATGAATGTAACTGTATTTTATACCGAAAATGTACCAATAAACTTAATGAGAAAAAAAAATTTAAAGACAGGATCGGATAGTACATGAATGAATAAATATAGCTATGTTCTGCCAAAAATCTTTGGCATGGAGGCTAGTTTTCTGGCTCCTATGTTACACACATAGGGTGTCCCTGCGACCATCTCAAGAGACGTTATAGGCTTAACCCCGGTGGTGGCTTGGTATAATGGTGACATATTTCTTGGCTTCTCAACTCCCTCTGGTCCACACTCTGCTTCCTATCTTCTAGTAACCCAGGCCTCAAGTTAAGTCTCACACTTTCTCCAATAGAAAACTTCAACAGGGCCAGGTTCTTGGCCTCTGTCTTCACTCACATCTACTGGCAAGGAGATAGTTACATGGTCTCTTCTTATCCAAAGGGGATACCTTCTCAGACCCCTCAGTGGATGCCTGAAACTATGGATAGTACCCAGTTCTGTACACAAGCACCGAAATCACCTAACAGTTGATCTGATAACCAAGACAGCTAAGTGACCTATAGGTTGGTGGCATACACAGAGTAGATACACTGGACAAAGGGATGAGCTGGTGTTCTTGGTGGACTTTAGGACTTTTGGGGACAAAGTGGGACAGTGTGAGATTTCATCATGCTACCCAAAATGGTGTGAAATGTAAAATTAATGAATTGTTTACTTCTGGAATTTTCCTTTTCATATGTTTTGGACCGCAGTTGACTGTGGGTGACTAAACCCTCAGAAATTGCAACAGTGGATAAAGAGGGACTATTCTACTATCAGCTGACACTTGGGAGAGAATCTGATAAATAGCTTAACAGCTTGTTCATCTTGGCTCAGGTGCATTTCAATAGTAGTAAGTTCTTTAACCTAAAGGTCTTTCTGGGAAGTCAAAATAAACAGAAACAAAGATTTAAAACTCTATTACCTGTATTTGTTGAATAACAAAAGAAGTTAGGGCTACCATGTGGACACAGATATGAGAGGGTTGAGCTTCAGTTTAGTAGAATCTCAGACACCTCGGGATGGGGCTCAGATTGGAATTTTGGAAGGTTAGTTCTTTCAAATCTCATGTTACTGGCACTTTCTGTGATTAGGGGGAAGCACCAGGCCTGGTTAGGAAGGTTGAAATTAACTCCAGGAATAGGTTAGAGATCCATAGCTATGGACATGAGGCCTCACCACATGACTCCAGTCACCTCCTGCTTACCAGTCTATATAGAGTCCTCTCTTCCAGATTCCCCTCCCCACTTCCCATCTTCAGTTCCTCAAAACACTGGCCTTCATGAGTACAAAGAGAAGCTTGCTTGCTTCCAGTGAATTAACCACTGTCAAAGATAGGAGCAGATAAGACTTAAATAAATGGAAGAATACATAAATGAATCTATGTTCCAATAAAACTTTATTTGGCCCATCCTGATCAAGTTTAATAATGTTTAATAGATTTTAAAAAAAAACATGAGTAGTTATAACAATTTCTCTGTAATGACAGTTATATATGGTCAAAGTCAGCAGCTTTTTCCTTTACCTAAAGTAAAGCCACACTCTGAGGAAACAATGGCACATGAGGACTGGTGTACATTTCCTTTCTTAAAAAAAGAAGCAAAGCCTAAACTCTTCATATTTACATATTTCCATTTAAAAACTGATCAGTGTGATTAATTCTGTTTTTAAATATAAGTTTCTAACATGTTGTTGATTTCAAAGTACAAATGATAGCTTGCTGATCGAATTTAAAGTGCTGTGATGTGAGAGTGAACACAGCCCAAGCTCTGCACTGGGGGAATCCTCTCCCTACAGGCTGGCTAGACTTCCTGTGGGTATCTTGGGGGTGCTGGGGGAGGGTAAAGAGATGGACACCGATGGCAAAGTTCCAGGGATTGGACGGGGGCTATGAGTGACCCCAACCCATGCTTCTGCAGAGGGCCTGAGTGCTCCAAGCTCATGTTAGGGGGAGCTTTGGTTGTCACCTTTCCTACCTTTCTGAGTTCCTTGCCCCAAGTTTGCCAGTTCACCAATGCATTTCTTTAAGGCCTGCTCTCAGCCAATGCTAACTAGATGGTCAAAATCGAGGGCAGTATTAATGAGGGATGACAGGTCCCACGTGAAACCTTCCCTCCTAACATGTTTGCTTTGTGGCAGGTACCTCATTATTTTCCTCCAAATGAGCAATTTGTTCCGAGAACTTTCCAAGCCCAGGTGGGCTTGGAGAGGAGCTCTGTGTAGGTGGATGGAGCAGGTGAATGCTGGGGGATTGGGTGGAGGGATTCCTGGAATGGCTGTCTTCAAACTCACCATGAACGACATCAACTGGGGAATAAGGACTGTGTCTTTGTGCATGTCAGGAAAGTGCATAGGGTGTGCTGGAGGTGTACACACAGGCCTGGGAGAATGACCAACTTTACCCAGGACCCTACACTGCTCTGCTCTGAAACAAAGATTTCAGACCATGCAGAGATGAGGCAAATACAGGGGAGTGGCAGATGAGAACATCTAAGCATTTGGGGAGCCAGTAAACATATGCTTGGTGACTAGGAGAAACTGATTCAGTTTCCAATTTAAGAATACAAGTAACATTGCTCTGAATTAAAGAACATCGGATGGATCAGATGGTAATGGACAGGGCAGAAACATCTTGGACCAAGTTTTCTGACCAAAAAAAGCCAGAGTGACCCTAGCAGAGGAAGACATGATACTGGGGACAGACACTGGTCCAGGGGCCAGGAAACTGGGACTCAAGGCTCACCCTGACACTGAGTAGGCCCTGTGATCCTAAGCAAGTCAGGGCCTAAGTGTCCTTCCTCAGCTGTCAGTTGAGGCTGGTGGGCCAGATGGCTTCACAATTGTGTTTGCAAGCTGCCTTTGCACCCAGCCATCCAGGCGGGGTTTGCAGACTGTTGTCTAAGACTCATTTCTTCCCCATGCCCTGCCACTTACAAAACACAAGGCCTCCCCTTTGCTGGGAAAGTGGTTAAGTCCCAGCCAGGCTCCTGTTCAAACCTGCTCCCAGAGTTAAAGGCTGGTAATTAAGGCAGTTTAAGAAATGGACATTCCTCTCGCTCCTCGGATCCTTCATGTGTTCTGCTAACCCCAAGGCAGCAGAGAGGGGCAGAAGGGGTGGTGGAAGTGCCAGGGAGGTGGCCCCTCTGGCCAGGCCCGGTTTCCTGGGGTGGCTTCCTGCTAGGGGCCGCGAGCGCCCCCTCTGGCCTCACCACCTTTCTTTGGAGAAGGCCTCCGTCTGCACGAGATCGCCAGGGTGTTCAGTGATGCACGTGCCATTGAGGTCGCCCAGCTTATCGTCTGGCAGGTCCTCAGGCTTGGTGCAGAGCTTCAAGGCGCGCGAGATAAACACATCCAAGTCGAACTGGGGACTTGCGACCCCATCGACCGGGGCTGGGCAGCCAGAGGGCGAGGGGGACCGGCGGCGCTCGGGGCCAGGGTGGGGCGGGCTGGCGCTCTCGGGTCCGCCCTGCGTGCTTTTGACCCACTGCGCAATCTCCAGGAAAAGGCTGGCTGGCTCGTCCTCGTGCGCCACCGCGTCTGTCGCCACTGCGGCTGTGGGAGGCGCACCGGCTGCCTGCTTCCAATGCGAGAGATCTAAGATGAGCTTGGGCTCGGAATAATGGTGCGGCTTGTTGTCGCGCCACAGCAGCTTGTCCAAGTAGGACGGCGACCCCACTTTGTAGTCGCAGGAGCGCCCGTAGTCGGCCTCAAAGGCGCGCTCCATAGATGAGTGTGACTGCTCCAGGAAGCGTTCGGAGCTGCTCTGTGAGTCCTTGCGCGGGTCCACCTGCACGTCCTCGGCCAGCGGCGCCGAGCCCGCGCGTGGGTCGCGCTGCACCTCGCTGGCGTCTTGGCACCTGTCGGGCCGCCACTCCAGGTCTGACGACAGACTCACAGGGTACCTGCAATGGTACAAGCAATCGGTGGTGGGAGCTTCCCTCCCAGCCACCCTCAAGCTGCTTTCCCTTCCTCTGTCCCTTCTGCCTCTGTCCTCCCAGCGCTCTGGCGCAGGTAAAAGTGAGTCTTGAAGGACTCACTAGAAGGACTGATTGCTCAGCTTAACCCTTGTATTCTTTTGCATTCATTCCAAAACCCTACAAATATTACTTGCGTACCCACTATGTGCACTTACTGTTCTAGGCAGTACTAGATTCAGCTATCAACAAAACAGAAAAAGCCCCTGTCCTTGGGGAGCGTTCTAATGGATCTAATGCTCCTCAAGTGTGACGGTTGTGTGCACACATCACCTGGGGATTCTTGTTAAAGTGTGGAATTGATTTAGCACCTTTGAGGAGGAGCATGGAATTTGCATTTCTAACAGGATGCTGATGTTGTTGGTCCTTGGACCACACTTTTGAGTAGCAAGGCCCACCATGGCTCAGATTAAAATACATGGGGGGATTAAAAATGAAGCAGCAGGCCTGCCTTACTGCATCCCCAGCTCAATTCTGACTTGGTAGGTCCAGGGCAGGGAGCTGTATCTGCATATCTGTAAAACCTCCTGGGGGTTAGAGAACCCCAGTCCCAGTAGCTCTGGATCAGACAGCACTGTGCATCAACACCAAACACACAGAGCAGGTGGGGCCTACAGAGAGGCCACAGACACCACCAGGAGAGGTCAGAGCTCCTTGGAATTCTGCCCTCTGCCGACTGCCCTGCAGCCATGGAAAGTGAAGTCAGACAGGTGAGAACAAACGAAGGGCAGCTGGGCAGGCGGGCAGGTGTCAGGTCTGGCTGAGTCCTCCCTCTTGGTGCCAGGTGCTCTGTGCAGAGTCAGGATGGGTGTGAGGGGAGCACGCACAGAGGAGTTAGCAGCCCCTGGCCAGCTGCTCCTTGAGCAGAAGACCTGGTGCACACACAAGTCAGTGACATAAGCCAAGGACATGCAGGGCTGGCTGTGTGAAGGGGCAGGCCAGGCAGCTTCAGGCCACAGACTATGGCTAGAGAGGCGTGGGAAGTATGCCCATCTCCTGGGGATGCCACCAGGGTAGGAATTGCCTCTAGAACTCAGCTCTGCCCCCTGCCTCAAGTGACCTCAAGACTAGCGATTTCTAGGATGAAGGGTATATGAAGACCCAAACTTTGGCTACCAGAGGCCAAGTGCTGAGTTTACATTATCTGTAGTCTTCCCAGCAACCTATTACCACTATTGCTTTATAGGTGAGGAAATTTGCATGCCAAGAGGTAAAGTAATGCCCACAGCAATAGGGCTTGTAGGAAGGGACTGTCATGACCTTTGTCATCTTTGTCCTTCATACAAGTATGAGGGGGAAGGTCAGGAGTACAGGTATAATAGGTTTAGTGTTGACCAGAGTTGATAGGCAGCAACCCTCCTAGTTTTTGCTGGCACCAACCCTCAGCCACAGCCATGATCAGTATAGGATGAACCTGGCTAATCCAATGCTTTGTGCCCCTAAATTCTGTGGCATGTAAGGGGAGGCACTGTGAGGAAGACAGTTCAAGGCAGGGAAGCATGGGGTGGCATAAGAATCTCCATTAATCCCTGCTTGCCAGTAACACTTGAAAACAACAATCTACAACAACAAACCAGCAAACCTGTCCAAAAATAGCAATGCTGCCTGGGCCCTCCCTCAGTGCCTCCTTAATCTGAAGCCCATCATCTGTCAAATGACTAAAAAGGAGAAATTGCTCATCTGTCACTTATATAACTAGCTGTCACATTCCCATGGCAGTGGGGCTCCTGGTTAGGCCCCCTCAGAGTTGTAGCTGCAGAGCCCTCCACTGCTATTTCTAAATGGAGCATTGACTGGCACTGCCTCCCAGAATTAGCAGATGGCAGTGCCCAAACGTGGAGCTGCCTGATCTAAGAACGTCAGAACAGGAACAGATCTATGAGATCATTACGTGCCCAGGCAGAAATGGTTTAAAAATGTATCTTCTACCCAACATTGATTCATTGGTAGTGGCTTCTTGGGGAACCTTGTCAAGGATCTTGAGGCAAAGCCTGGTTTAGCAAAGAAAAGTTTTATAATTGCTTAGCAGTGCCCAACACAGATGTAGTTCAGGGAGGACTCCACACATAATTGCTGTGACATGATGCCAGTTTCTTGACCTCTCTGAGTTGTAGCTTCATTACAGGCAATGATAATAATGAACCTTCACTGACATTCTCAGGAGGTGCAACTGATGAGAAAAATGAGTGTTTTGTAATGCTAAACTGTGCAGCTTTTCCGACTTGCATTGTTGCATTTGGCTTTTCAAGGGCAAATCCCTAGTCTGCTAGAAGGGAGTATTTAACTCCGTGCTCCATAGGCTGAGGGTCCTGGGGAGACCCAGGAATGGCTGTGCTACAGAGAAGAAGGCCCTGACCCATACCTGTAGCACACAAAAGTCATTTTCTGGGAAGGCCTGGGTAGAGGAGAAAGGCAGGAAGCAACACAACTGAGGAGACAGAGGGGGAAAGCTACAAAGGATTGGAGGCAAAATGAAAATGAGGGGACAGGGGCATGCAGCTTCCAGCCCTGGACTGCACCTGTCCCAGTTGGAGAGCTGGCTCTGGTCAGCGGCCATCAGAACGATGTCATCAATCTCATCCTCAATGCGGAAGGGATGTTGAGAGGTGGGCTCATCCTCGGGGCATGAGTATGGGCTCATGTAGCGGTGCTGCAGCCCCATCTCAGCGGTCAGGCGGTCCATGGGGTTAAAGGTCAAGATCTTCTCCAGAAAGTCAATGGCTGTGGGGAACAGAGGGGCACATGGAGGTCAGGTGTTACTCCTGCCAAGCTGAGAAGGGAGGCCCCTGACTGTGGTGACATTCCTGGCCCTGTGTGCTTTTGCCTTTGTGAAAAGCTATTTTTATCTCAAGCACTGGTAGGGTTGAGAAAGGGCAGTACAAGGTTTAGTAATGAGCAGGTTACTCCTGGAAGAGGATCTGCCCCACAAATTCTCAGGTCTGGAAGGATCAGGCACTCCAGGGCAGGCCTCAGCTCCAGGGTCTCAGTTCCACTGGAATCCTCCTGGAGACAGTGTGGGACACATCTCATAGGTGGCTACCTGAGGGGCAGGGAAGCTGGTCTCACACTCACCCACCCCTAGGCATGGACTGAGAGCTGCCCAGAGCGTGTGGAGTAAGCTTTGGTGAGAAAGGGGAATGTGGAGGGGAAGGACGGAGTTTCAGAGACGGAGACACAGGCTTAATTGATATTCAAAATGCTGAGCAACCAGGCTGAAGCCTTGCTGTGCCAGGAACCTTCAGTGGCTAAGATCCAGGGAAGTGCTGAGGCTGTAGAAACCTGGGGGAGGGACACGTGGAAGCCTTGTGCAGTGGCTATTTGCCAACCAGCATGGAAGTGTAGAGTTTAGCAGCTGACAGGGCTGGTGCTGCTGTCCTTTCTCCTGAGCTGGGCAGGAGTCCTTCTGCCTGGGCTATCTCAGGGCAAGGACTGGTGGGAGGTTTGTATTCCTTCCTAGCATGGCAGTCTTTGCAAGGTCCATGTCCAGCCTACATGGTGGGGTGAAATGGAGCTGAGCTCTGAGCCTGGGCTGCCAAGCCCCTTGGGAGTTCCCTCATGGGCTTATCCTGCACAGCTAACCTGCCCCTAACACCAGCCCTGGATCTCTTTGCAGGAAAAGTCATCAGTGATTCAGCAAATCAGTGGATTCAGAAGGTCACCAGCATCCCAGGAGGCTGAAGCACAGCTGAATATCTCTTGGCTGAAGGATTAGATAAGCAGCAGTAGCTTCGATCGCTCCCTGAAGCTCAGAGTGGGTTTCTGGGTCTTAGGCTGCAGACCAGGAAAAACACCTCACAAATTCTCAGGAGTGGAAGGATCAGGCACTCTAGAGCAAGGCCCAGCACAGTGGTCCAGCCAAGTTGTTCCTTCTTTGGGCCTTTGACCCTTCTCTGGGCCCCATTGCACCCAGATTTTAAGGCTTTTCTCATATATTAGTACCGCGCGCTAACCGATTGCGCCACTGGAGCTCCGACAGGGTTTTTCTCATATAATAAGGCTTCTGTACGATATTGTTGCTTTCCCCTAGAGATCCCCAAGTGTTCTGGAAGGATTCCTGAATCACCTGTGGAGATTGAGAGGCAGGTGGGCTGGAGCCTGAGCCCCTCTCCCCTGCTTCATCTGGAGCACCCCCTCTCCCTATTTCGTAATTTGATTTCTTCATCAGATTTTACTTGGGTAAATATATCAAACTGGACACTCCCAATGTGGTCTTGGGGCCTACCTCCCTTGTCCCGCACCTGTCATATGATGGTCATTTTGGCTACTGAGGGGTGCTGTCACCTAGACTGAGTTCTTTTTTGTTTGTTGTTTTTGAGGCAGGGTCTCCCTTTGTAGTTCAGGCTGGTCTTGAACTCGTGGTGATCCTCCTGTGCTCAGCCTCCCAAGAGCTGGGATTACAGGCGTGTACCACCATGCCTTAGACTGAGTTCTTGAGCCTCTGAGGTTACAGCAAGGCAGACTTTGGGCCCCCTTTCTGGCCTTTGGGATGTGGAATGTATAGCAGAGGCAGTGGTCCTCAGTGGTGCACTGCTGGCTTCTCTGGCCTGGATGGCTTGCAGTGCTTTTCTCCCATTGACAGCCCATTTCAATGATGCCTCATGACCCCAAGGCCAGAGCCCAGTTGGGGTCATTTTTTAGGTGAGAGGCAGAAGGAGAACATTTGTTGAAGCTTCACATTGGGAAGTGAAGCCAGCTGGGTTTAAGGGGACATCTGGTCAATTACAGGACCAGGTCCAGTCAGCAGCTGGACATTCGAGACCTCCAGCCCTGTGGCTTTCTCTAATCTCTCAGCTTCACTTGCTGCATGCAGCTTTATGACCCTCTCACTGAGCGGACCCCTCCCACCTCCCCAAGGCCAGCTTCTCTGGCCTTCTCAGCATTTGGTGGCTCTCCTACCCTCCTCAAATCCTTAGATGCTCTACAGTCCCTAGATTATGTTCCTTAATAGTCATACTCATCTTTGATGACTTCCCTGTCTTCTATCTAGAGTCTAGACTGTGTTGAATCCTTTTGATTTCTGTCCCTAATGCAATTTTCTAGTCATAGTGGATTAAGAAATGTTGGTAGATAACAGCAAGGAGCTTTATCTTCTAATCCGGGACCTACTCTAATTTCTCCAAGGCAGTGCCTCTCAGAGCCAAGTCACCAAGGGGCTGCTGTGTCTGTGGCTGCGTGGAGAAGGATGATGTGGGTGACTCATCTCTGATCCAGAATTTCTGAGAGGTGAACACAGCTCTTGACACATGGTGGACTTTCTGTGGAGCCCTAGAAATCAAAGTATATGTGGATGGGCAGAGATTGAATTTGTTGTAAGTCAAATATCATCCTCCCCCTGGATTGACAGGAAAACTAAGGTAGTTTACTGATTGAATGGGGGTCATAGCCAAAGATGTTCCAAGTCCAAGATCTTAGTTTCTTGATGGGGAAGGAATATGGCAGAGATTTTTACCCCATATACAAATGTTTCCTTCCATCAGACACGAAGGTTAAATATTGCATGGTTTGTCTTATAGGAAAAATGAAAAATATATACAACTTAAAGAGAAAAATAAAAAAATAGATGATAGGAAACAGGGAGGTAGAGTTTGTGGAGATGGAAGGGAGATGTGTGATGGGAGACAGGAAGGTGGAAAGGGGAAAAGCAAGTAAAACTGATTAAGATGCAATATGTACATGCACTCATTCTCTGAGACGAATGTAATCATTATATATTACAAACAGATGCTAATAAAAAAGAAAGTAAAAACAAAGAAAAATGTTCCCTTCCTTCATAATAATGGATACAAAATGGCATGTAATATCCATTTCCCAGCCTGCTCTGCAGTTAGGTGAGGTCATGTGCCTAAATTCTAGCAAATAGGATGTGAGTGGAAGTGAGGCAGATTTTGGCTCATGACCTCAAGGGAAGGGACCTACTGTGTTTTTCTCCCTTTTTCTGGAGGGTTGAGGGCAATAGCCTAACCTGGCAGTACGTGACAGAAGAGCCTTGTGCCTAGATGGCCTTGTAAAGCACATCCACCATGTTGGCTCTGGACCATCTACCTTTGGATTACTATGTGAGTGAGAAATAAACTTCTTCACTTTTTTTAAAAATAAGAAATAAATTTTATTTATGCCATTGAAAATTGGGGTTTCTCAAATTGGCTGAACCTATATGCTAATATGAGAATTTCCTTAAGAAGATTTTTGGCAGGTATTAAACCTAGTGATAATACTGACATCTAAGATTTATGCAGCAACTGTCCTATGGAAAAGGTGCTGCCAATTCTATTTTAATTCATCTGTCCATTTTATAGTTAAGGAAACTTGGATTCAGCAAACTTGCCTAAGATCATACAGTCAACTGGTAGAACTGGAAATTGAATCTGAGTGTGACCCTCAAGCAGAGAAAGCTCCTGTCCTCTGCACTATGTCATCCCTTCTGTGGGAAAACAGTAAGGGGGGGATGAAGGAATAGCAGGGAGAAGGCAAGTGAGAAAGAGGAGAAAAAAGGAACCAAAACAAGGATTACCTTGAGGTTGCCCCATGACTGCAGTCTATTTTAGTATATATGCTGCCAAAGCAAGCACAGGACTACTCTAGAAGCCAGTAATTCATATCTTGAAAGTATAGGTTGAATATCCCTTATTCAATATGTTTGGGACCAGTAGTGTTTCAGATTTCAGAATTTTTTCAAGTTTTTGAATATTTGCACAGTCTTTACTGGTTGAGAATCCCTAACCCAAAAATCTGAAATCAGAAATGCTCCAAAATCTGAAACTTTTTTTTCAGTACTGTGGATTGAAACCATGGCCTTCACACTGAGCTATATCCCCAGCCTTTTTACTTTTTATTTTGCCATAGGGTCTCACTGAGTCACCAAGTTGCCTAGGTTGGACTCTAAATTGTGATGTTTCCGCCTCAGCCTCCCAAAGTGCTGGGGTTACAGGTGTGCACCATCATGCTCAGGTAACCTGAAACTTTTTGAGCACCAACATGATGACTGGTAGCTAGGCCAAGTGCCCCTGCCAGGGAGCCTTGAGTTCTGTGTTCAAGGACTGTGCTCTACCCTTTTCGAGGGAGACCGTCCTGCTCCTGCCCCTGCCTTTCGATGTCAAGCCAGAGCTCAGCCTCTTAGGATGCTGGCCTGGCTGCCGGGCTCAGGTACCTTCACTCTTCACTTCAGGGAGCAGCTTTCGCAGTGGCCTCTTCACCTCCCAGGTGCTGCTGACGAAAGATGGCATGACCCGGAGCAGCTCGTCCTTGTCCTCCTCTCGGATCACAGGGATGGTCTCCAGGATCAGCTGCATCTGCTCCAGTTCATGAGCCCCTGGGGAGACAGATGCCACGTGGTTAAGTGTGCTGCCTGAGTGGCTGCAGTGTGCAGAAGCCCCGATGTGCACCAGCTGCCCTGAGGGGGTGGTGGTAGAGGTGTAACAAAGGGCAGTGGGGCAGCACTGGGCTGGGAACCAGGGGACCGGGGATTTTGGTTTCACTCTGCTACTAGCTTGCTGTGTAACTGTGGCAGGTTGCTGGCTGTCTCTGGGGCTTGGCTTTGTCAAATGTAGGAAGAGGTTGAAGCTGATGGTCTCTGAGAGGCCCCATCCATTCTCCTCTCCTTCCATGCCTCTGGAACAGGCCAGTCTGATGGAGACTGAGTCAGCCAGCACTAAAGTGATGGGAGCAGCCTGGCCAAGGCTTCCCGAGTGCTCCTTCCCATATGCCTCTTTGCACACTCAAACTATTGTTAAGGCTAGGAATGAACTCTCCCCTTTAGTGTCCAAGTAGGATTCATCTAGACGCTCTCAAGAGAAAAAACACCAGGAATGACCAGTTGGGTTTAGGATGCACTCTGCCTCCATTCCTTGGGCTGAGGGGACAGACGAGCTGTGCCATGTCCAGTGTGGGCGACAGGACAGAGCCAGACATCCCTTCGCGTGCTCATTCATCCAGCCATTGCATGTCATGCACCTTCTCTGCACCAGGCATCTGCTGGCTGCTGGGAATGAACAAGACCCTTCTCTTCTACAGGAATCTTTAGTCTTTGTGTGTCTCAGCAACTCGGCTCCTTTTCCAGGCAACTGCTGACCATGGCATCAGCAGTGCACCACTGCACCACTGCTGGTGCTGGTCTGAGCCATCTCCGTGTGCCCTCCTCTGACACCAGGCTGGTCTTACTTCCATCTGCTCCCCTTAGGCCTAAGAGTCCTTTCTACTTGGTGCTGCCTGCATGAATCCTCAGCCATGCTCTCCTTTCTCAAGACCATCCACTTGCAGATCTGCTGGTCCCCACTAGGACCCGAGGCTTCCAGAAGCTGGTAGCCTAGGGTAAGGATCCTCCCACGTCCTCCCACGATGCCCTGTGTGACATTAAGCATGTCCAAGTGCCCTGAATGTTTGTTGAGCAAATGCCAACAGTATCAGGGTCTATCCCGAAGGGATCTCTTTAGCCTCTCCCTGCACTGGACTTACGGAGCATCTTGTGGGGTCTGCTACCCAGAAAAGCACCCCAGATCTCTCACCAAGGGATCATGAGGTCAGTGGGCAATCAAGCTGCAGACAGAGATGTTGAGACCTTGCTCACAAGACTCCGACTCCTCTTTAGGACACACAGACCAGTGATGTGCAGCCTCCTGCTTGGAGTTCTCTTCAGCCACAGGGGTGAGTAGGTGGAGAACACTATCCCCCCTCCCCCGCCCACATTCTCTCATCCTCTCCTGCCAGGGATCAGTGATGTCATGCTGGGGCAGCCAGTGGGTCCCAGCAATCCACATGGTGAAACAGAAAGCAGAAGTTTTGGTGGCAGACAGCCCTGAAGGCAGACCCAGCTCCCCACCTCTCTCCCATTCCTTGCGGGATGAGGATGACCACTGACACTTGGAATGACCAGTGTCGGGAACTCAATCTGATGGCCTTCGAAGGCTCCTGGCTCTTAGTAGGTGCTTAATCAATCTTGGCTTCCCTGACTTCTGGGAGCTGGGGCACAGTGACTTTCTCTCAGAGAAGCTGATGAAATAAATCTCTGTGGAAGATTTATGTTCTAATTACCCTGGGATGATCCTTGGTGACAGATAACACTTAGGAGAGGCATAGTTGCACTCTGAGCCTACTAAGTCACTCTGAAAGATAGGAGGACCCTGCTGTTGGGGTTCTCCACCTTTTCCCTGCTGGGGGGAGTGTGCTGCCATGCCATAAAGAACACCACCAGCTATTTGCTTTCCCTGCCTCCTTTGCAATGAGGGGAGTTAGGATCTTGGGGCCTCAGTATATGCAGGCAGATGAGAATTGCTGTGGTCCTCCAACAGTAAAAGCCTCTACTGTTCCTGCCAAGTCAGCCTGAGGTGCAAGAGGTGGGTTAGAATTCTGTGAGTGAGTGACAGCAGCATTTAAGGCTGAGGATAGAAATCTGAGGAGGGTGGGAGGGATACAATGCAGAGGACATGGAACAAGTGGGGTGAGAAGCAGCTGCCTGTGTGTCCAGAGATCAGGGAGGAGGTTGCCAGCCCAAGGATAGCATCTCCATGGGAGAGGGGACAGTCATCACTGGCAGTCCTGTAGGAGGAGGTTAAACTGGGTGTATTAAGAACAGAGCCCAGTCTGTAGTCTGGGTGAGCAGCTTCCATGGGTGGAGGGAGTATGAGGTGTACCACAGGAGAGTGAGGAAAAACTGGAGGAGAGCAAAGGAAGAGAGCAGGTGCTCTTCCAACAAAGAGAGAGGGAATGAGAGTATGAAGTGTTATGGGAGCACCGAAAGGGTGACACGTGCCCTGGGGAGTTAGGAAAGATGTCACAGAGGACTGGACACAAACTGGGTTTTGAAGCTTTAGTAGGAGTTTTCTAAACAGAAAGGGGACACAAGCATTCAACACATGCACAATGATTACTTGATTGCAAAAGTTCTGCACTCAAAGGGCTAATTTTTGATTTTAAATTATTTTATACCTGAAATTACACTGTTACTTCCAGGAAATGCCATAAAACTCAAAGAAGTCATTTCAATCACAGAGTACCAAGTTTTAGATTAGCACATGTCTTATACCCAGTTCTTCCTTTTAATACAAGGTCACCAAAAGAGAAAGGAGTGGTACAGTCATTAACTTACCAGCAAAGAGCATTCTCCCGGTGAGCATCTCGGCCAGGATGCAGCCGGCTGCCCACATGTCGATGGCTTTTGTATAGTTGTTGGGGGACAGAAGCAGTCGTGGAGAGCGGTACCACTTTGTCACCAACCCCTCTGACAGGTAACCCTGGAAGAGCAAATCCCCCATTCCCCTGGTCAGTAATTTTCAGGTACCTTCCTTCCCCTGCCATAGAAACAGGGCCCCTTTCCCTTTAATTCTTTCTCCTTTCCCCTTGACTGGGGAGAAGCATTAGTGAAGAGGTGTAGTCAGTGGCTGGGCCTGGTTTGTTGGGCTCAAGGGCTTGAGTAGAAGGAATCTTATGATGTCCTAGGGTTCTCCTTTGTAGGAAAGGGTCCAAGATCTCAGTATTTTAGAAGGAATGATCTCCCACTCCCATTCATGTTACTAAGCATGACAAGTTTGCCCACAGCTAGTAAGAAGATGGATACATAGGAGCCATGCTCATGTTCATTACCACCACAAACAGAGAAATGATGAGACATTGAAATTTCATTTACCCAGTGGCTGAATCTCAGAAATAGCCACATGTTTGAAATCAAGCCAGTTGCTTGGGTACTGAGAATTAGAATTAATGCTGCCAAAAAGCCAGAAACCAGGGCCTTCTGAGACCAGGAAAGGACAACTTCATAATGGATACAGGTAAATGGCATATGGAAGTAGCCCTGAGTGACAGAGTGGTCAAAGCTGCTGTTAGCCCAGGGGTTCTTGGGATTCTATATGGTGTCCTGTTGGGGATTAGATGTTTTAGCTGGCTTTTCAATCCCTCCCTATAGCATATGGTGATTATATAGGTATTTTAGCACAGATATGAAAATATACTCTGACAATTTAAAAATTGTTTTCTATATAATTCAGAAAGTTGGCCCAATAGTGAAGTCCACAGAAATGACTTCTTGGATTCCCTGGAACAGCCTCCCCGAAAGAAGAAGATAAACTAATTTTGGGGGTTAAGGTGAGATGGTTAAGACTGAAGGGATCAGTGGGTATGGTGGTGCATGTCTATAATCCCAGCACTCTAAGAGGCTGAGGCAGTAGAATCACAAGTTTCAACCCAGCTTGGGCAATTTAAAATAAAATAAATAAATAAAAGGGCTTGGGGTATAGTTCAGTGTGAAAGCCCTGGGTTCAGTCTTCATATAGTAATCAATCAATCAAAAGACTGAGGGCAGCCAGGGGGAGGTTCTAGGGCTGGTCTTGTTATTTGCTGTTGTAAGTCCCAGTTTGGTATCCAAATTTTCCTTTGTACCAGTGCAAAAAGTATCATAGACCCAGGTTAAAACAAGTAAAAAATTAGGAAGCCCGAGGAGCTTTGGATTTATTAATGTGAGATCTCTTCATTTGTTAAGCAAAGATTTTTATTAAACATCTAAATCTTCTGAGAACCCTTAATTATGATGGCAGCTGTCTTCACTTTGGAGCCTGCATTTCTTCACAGTAAGTCCTCAGAGTGGCGAAAGGAAGGAGGACAGAGGAAGATACTTGTGCTAGTGTGATAGTTTTTGGTTTTTTTCCCCATGGTTCCTGGCTTACAACTCATAACTCCTTCCTTAAAGCAGGCCACAGAAACTTCTCTTCCCCAAAGTGGGTCATAGAAACGCTAATTTCCTCCAGCTTTCTATTTGAGAGGCCTAAAGAAATTCTCTGACCTAACTAACTGGATGGTAGATGATAAGACCCTCCTCATTTCAGAGGGCTCCTGCCCCACCTGGAGGAGGGAGGAAAACTGTACAGAGAGGCCAAGAAGAATGGCCCCTGCTGGGTTTTCCTTCCCAGTCTATCAGCATTGGATCAGACCCCCTTTGTCCAAGCTCCTTTCTACATGCTTTTCCATGCTTAAATCATGCCCATGCAATAAAGACTGCAAAAAACCTAAAAGGAGGAGTTCAGAGAGTTTCTAGATAGCCAAACCCATGGGGGTTCCTACAGGGTGGTGCACCCAGCAGGGCATGGATGCTCTGTTCCCCTTTCCCCTACCTCACACTGTGAGTCTCTTCATCTGTGTTCTTTGTAGCGTGCTTTATAATAATCTTATAAGTGAGGTTCCTTGAATTCTATGAGTCACTGTAGCAAATTAATAAAACCCAGGGAAGAGGTCATGAGAACCTCAATTGATAGGTAGTTGGGCAGAAGTTCCAGAGACCTGTATATTCTACTGCTGTCTGACATGGGGACAGTCTGATGCGATCTGATGCTATTTCCAGGTGGATGGGTTAGAATTAAATGGAATGGGAGGATGCCCAGCTGGTGGCTGGTGTGGAGTTGCTTGCTTGCTTCCTCCCAATAACTTTGGGGTCACAGAAGTGATCTGTGTTGGGAGCAGATAGCAGAAGGGAGTTGTCTATTTTCTATTCATAGCACACCCCATCCTTGGCCTCCATGGTCTAAAAGAATGAGCACCTGGCAGTTTTACAAAATGTCTTTCTCTCTTCTTTGGGCATCTGTATGTGCACATTTCAGGGATGCATGTCCTCAGAGTCATTGCTCTTCCTGAGTAGGACTTAGGTCAATGTCCTTGCCAAAGCTTCCCTGTCTTGTTACCAATGCTTTACTTCTCTGCAGCACCTCTACCTGCCAAGAGCACTAGACCATGTGCCCCTCACAGGAAGCAGCTCTGATTTGTTCCACAGTTGCTTCTGGATTGCTCAGCCTTATGTCTGGCTCCTAGGAAGCATGAACACAAACACTGCTGAAAAAATGAAGGGAAAGCTCAGTAAGTATGAGTAAGAATTCTGCATATGTCTACACTCCCTTCAAAATGAGGCACCTTCTAGACTTAGAATAGCAAAAGCAATTCTAGGCAATAGAGACGTGGCAGGGGCTATCATAATCCTCAACTTGAAACTATACTACAAAGGCACTGAGATAAAAACAGCATGGTACTGGAAAAGAAACAGACCCAAGGATCAGTGGAATAGATTAGAAGATGCAGAAACAACTTCAGACATACTCAGCTACCTCATCTTTAACAAAGGAGCCAACCACCCTCACTGGAGGAAAGATAGCCTTTTTAATAAATGGTGTTGGAAAAACTAGATTTCAACTTGCCGAAAATTAAAACTAGACCCCTATCTTTCACCATGCACTAAACTAAAATTGAAGTGGATTAAAGATCTAAATATTAAAACAGAAACACTAAACTTGCTGGAAGATAAGTTAGGTAGAACTCTTGAAGACATTGGCATAGGGAAAGACTTTATGAACAAATTGTCAGTAGCATAGGAACTAACACAAAGAATCAACAACTGGGATCTCCTCTTATTAAAAAGCTTCTGCACTGCAAGAGAAACTACCAACACAGCTAAGAGACAACCTACAATGTGGGAGAAAATATTTACGAGCTGTTCCTCAAACAAAGGTCTACTATCAAGAATATATAAAGAACTGAAAAAAATCAGACCCCCAAATTCAAAGACCCAAATGAAAAATGGGCATCTGAAATGAACAGACATTTCTCAGACAAAGAAGTAAAAGCAGCAAATAAATATATGAAAAAATGTTCAATATCACTGGTCATTCGAGAGATGCAGATGAAAATAACACTAAGACTCCACCTCACCCCAGAAAGAATGGCTGCTATCAAGAAATCAACCAATAACAAATGGTGGTAGGGTTGTGGGGAGAAAGGAACACTTTTCCATTGTTGATGGGAGTGCAGACTGGTGCAACCACTGTGGAAATCAATATGGAGATACCTCAAAAAACTAGGATTGAAGGTCCCATTTGACCCACCAATTCTTCTGCTGGGTATCTTCCAAAAAGAATTAAGAGAATCATACCACAGTGATATATGCTTACCCACGTTTATAGTGGCACAATTTGTAATAGCTAAAACTTTGAAACAGCCCAATTGCCCATCAACTGGAGACTGGATAAAGAACATGTGGTTTTTTAATAAAATGGAGTACTACTCAGCCATAAAGAATGAGAAATTAGAGACATTTATAGCTAAATGGATGCACATTGAGGCCATACTCACAAGTGAAATAAATAGGACACACGTGTAAATACCGAATAGTTTCTCTGGCATGAAAAACTAAAAGTGTAAATAAGGATCAAAATGTATAATTGATAATGTGAAATAGGAAGAAAAGGTCTAAAGGAGTAGAGTAAGTGGGAGGGTAAGGGGAAAGGAAAGAAGGGAAAAGAAAAAACATGAGAAAAGGAAAAAATGGAAACAAAGTCTTTGTAAATAGGGAAGGGTAGAGGGGTTGAAGGGAGGGCAGGGGAATGGGGAAAAAATAAGAACCAAGACACATCATGTAAAGGTACAAGATATCAATGATAAATGTAACTGTATTGTATACCTAAAATGTACTAATAAACTTAATGAAAAAAAATGAGGTACCTTTTCCAGGGACACCCTGATTCTCATCTTTGACACACCTGACTTGAAGGACCATTTCAATTTCCACTTTCAAAGGTGGGTGGGGTGTTTACACAAGTTAATATTTACTCTTGTTTTGTCTTGTTCCAAAACAGGGTTAGCCAGTATAATTATTATGGTAGTTTAATGTTTTTTTAAGTCAGGTTTATTGAGGTACAATATACGTAGAGTAAACTCTGCCATTTTAGAGTGTGGCTCTGAGTTCTGAAAGCAGAGAATCATGCTGCCGCCATATTTCACAATTCCTCATCCTAGACAATTCCCTCATGCCGCTTGCTGGTAACCCCCAGCCTCCAGCCACCACTGTTTTCTGTCCCCTTGGGTTTGCTTTGCACAGGGTATCATAAATGGAACCACAGTATGTCACCTTTTGAGTCTGAATTCCTTCACTTATCATAATGCATGTGGTATCACCAATGTCGTGTGTACAGTGGTTTGTTAGGAATTTAGGTGTGATTCTAAAAACTACAGACTAAGCCAAACTGCCTGTAGCAGTCCTTCACTTCTGGGAGGGTGGGTTTTTAGCAAAGAATGGCCCAGTTTTGCTTTCCAGTGAGACAGTTAGGGGAAGACTAAAGCAAAGATTACCCAAAGGGAAAGTGCCTTAAGGGGAGTTTTCTCTGATATATAAATGAATGGTCTTTTATGGAACAGAATGTTCTTGAATTAATCTGTCTCTCTGCAGAGTCTAGGGATGGAGGAAAGTGGGAACCCAGGGCTTCCTTCTGAAACACCTGTCCTGACAGATGGTATATGGCAGGGATACCTTTGGGCCAGGATTGGGGACCAGGTTATGATAGGAACCAAGAAAATTCCTCCATGCTCTTCCTTACCTTGGGTGAAAACCAAGAACCTGCTGAATTTATGTTAACTGTTAGCTGTTTCTCTGAGCCAGCTTGTCCCTCAAGCTCTTTACAAAACACAAAGGGGATTTTGAAGGTGTTTCAAATGCCACGGGACAGAGAAGAATTTGGGAAGTAGCAGTATTTTCTGCTAAGCTCTGGGAAGATGAGCTGGGAACAAGCAGGAGGCTCCATTCCTGGGTCTGGGGGTCAGGGGGTACTGCTTGCATCTGAAGGGCACCCTGGGGACTGAGGACAGATGTTCTGGGACTCTCAACATGATGCTGGTGATATCAATCAAAAACTGGAGTTTTAGCTGAGTGCATAAGGTGAAAGTGAGAATTTTCTAGGAAAAAAGTCTTTAACAAATACCCACATGTGGAGATTCAATTTCCACAGAGCTCAGCCATCAGTAAGAGAGGGAAATCCTCCAATGGCCTTTCCATCCCACCTGCAGGGTAAAGAGTTTCAGCTCCATCTGGCTGTGGAGAGGAACATGTCTTTGGGGATCAGAGCTGATCTTTCTCAGCAGTGCATGCCCATTGCCTAGCTGGCTGAAAGGGGGTGCTGGGCATGCGCACAAGTGGGCACTGTCTGAATTCTGGTATTGCAAGCCTGGTGAGGCTGGGTTGTTGTGTGAGGCGATGAGGCATCATGCTCTGAGAGGATGTGAAGCCCACACTCCTATGATTCTCTGTGTCTGCCACTCAGCCCACAGGAGGCAGGGCTGCAGGTGCTCCTTTGGGTGGTATCTTTCCTCCTGCCACCCTGTTGTTTGGTGTTCCTGGCTCAGAAGGGCTACAGAGACACCACCATGGGGGGCAACTTGATGAGTTTTCCTTTCTACATCTTTCCATGGGGGCCTTTGGGCCTCCTGTGGCCACTGTTCCCACCAGGCCGTTCTGCTGTCCCTTTTGAGTGGTGCATGGGAAGCTTGGAGTTTGAAAGCTTCAGAGGTGTTTGGGAAATAATCTAGTGGCAGCTGCCTACACAGAGCATAATTAAGGCCCCTGACAGATCTGGAGAGAAAGTATAATTAAAGCTCTGAGCCATCGCTTGGGGAGGGAGCAAGCCACCAATGCTCAGGCCCAGCTGCCTGCAAGTTAATCCAGCAGGGTGGCCCTAGAGCACTCCAGCAATGTGCTGGGTGGGTGGCATCAGCTCAGCTTGCCCCTCCACGTCCTTGCCTGCCCAGAGGGTGCTCTCCTGTGTCTAGGAGGCTGAAGGCTGGGGAAGAAGGCATGGCTAAATAAACCTCTTCACCCTTTAATGACAGTGTGCCTACTAATCCCTCACAGATATGGTGAGTATAAATGGGATAACATTCTTTAAGAGTAAAACCTCAGTCATTGTGGCTGTGTGTTTGGGGGGGAGGGGTGGGAAGGAAAAGTTGTTTCTCTCCTTCTTCTGAATCAGTGTTTAGGGTAGCCCTTGTTTCCAAGCAGTGGGGGGCTCTAATATCCCCACCTTCGCAACCACAAATTTTTGGAATAATCCTAGGAGCCCAACATGTGTCAGTCCCTGTACGGAGGATACAGAGATGGCTAGCATCACCCCACCTTCAAAGAGCGTATCATGTGGTTTGAGATAAAATGTTACTGTGAAAAGGTGATCAGAGGACCAGGAAGTAACCACAATCAACATTCACATGGGACTTATTGTGTACCTGCCCCCGTGTTAGCATTTTACAGAAATAAATTCAGTCAGCCTTCCATCAGCCTTTTGATATAGTTCTTCCTGAAGTGGTAAGATACCTGTTCCAGGTGCTGAGAAATGGCTTCGGGTGCTTTGGCATACCACAGGTGCTCCCCACCAAGATGTCTGTACAACAGCAAATGGCAAGACAGAGACAGGGAGAGCCACAGGCCAGGAGTGCAGAGGGTCAGAGAAGCATCCCCAAGTAAGGTCTGAGCAGATCTTGAGGGACTGGGACATCTTAGATGCCTGGGAACACTTGAGGGGGCCATGGAGCCCAGTGTGAGTAAAGGTAGGGGTGGGTGAGAAGATCTAGAATGTACCCAGGAGACAGGCTCAAGGACAGATAACAAATAGGGGGAGGGGCTAAGGAAAATAACTTGTTCTGAAAGTCAGTGTCCTCAAAGTCCTCCAATCCAGATCAGGGGGAGGCTTGTCAACATGTAGACTGCCCAGAGCTACCCACTTGACCTCCAACCTCTATCTTGAAAAAGCCCTCCAGAAAAGCTTTGGCCTCCTCCCAGTTGGAACAAAAGTTGCTGAGAGGGTAGTAGCCGGGGGGAATGGCAGCCTGGGGTGGGGGTCCCTGCTGTTCTCACTAGTGAGAGAGGTGTTGGCAAAGCCAGGTGTTTGAAGGCTCTGCTCCCTACCCAACCCCAGGCTAGGAAAGGCTCGTGAGCCAGGCTGGCAGCAAAGATACTGTGTCTGGAAAGCAAGGGACCAAAGGACTCAGATGGCCTCAGGAAGACCCTCAGGTACCCACTTCCGTGGAAGGGTAGGAACACACATGCACTATTGTCTGACATAGGAGAAACTAGGTCAAGCCAAAAAAACCCCAGGGTGTGGAGAACTAAAACATTTAGCCTTGGGGCAACGGGCTTTTGCCTGGATACTGTCATTCTTCCAGGGTCGGGGCTCCCAGGAGATGTCTTGGTGGCTGTGCAGCAGAAATCAAAGGCACATTGCAAATGCATGGCAGAGACACAGCACTCGTAGCCTGGAGAACATGGAGGGGCCTCATGAGAGCCGCCTCCAGGCATTTGCAAGGTTATCATCCTGAAGAGTGGTTAAGCTTGTCTCTGAGCCTCTGGGGAAGATGACAGCCAACGTGTGTGACAGAAATCTGTGATGTGATTATACTGGCTAACAGTTACTGAGCTCCTCAAACTCCTGTTGTAACTATTTTGTGTGGATGAATTCATTTCATCCTCACAACATCCCCTTGAAGTAGGGACTCAGTGTAGTCATTTTACAGAAAGAAAAGGGAAGTACAGAGATGATAAGAAACTGATCTACAGTAACACATGATATAAATGGCATAGCTGGGATTTAACCCAGGCTTTGATATGAATAAGAAACTCTAACACCATCCTCCAAGCGGGACCTCTAGGGCTCTGGAGATGGGCAGAGGGTCCAAGCACAAAACACACAGCCATCCATTACCATGCTCCTAGTGGATACCCTAGAATGTGGCTTCTCTGATTTGGGGTGCTCCCAAGTCATTTTCTGGACTTTTATTGGTTAAATGCAGATTCCATTTCTCAGTCTGACAGGGCGATGCTGATGCTGCCTTTTGGGGAACACACTTGGCTCAGCAGGTCCCTCGTTGATCTCTAATATGCTAGCCCGCCTAAGAATTTATCACTTGCCTTCCCTATAGGCTAGGCAGATTTCTCAAGCCCAGAAGTGGACTGACCTATAGCAGAGGTTAATTCTTTGTGTTACAGACATTCATCAAAAGATTGTTTAGAAAAACAACACCCTCCCAGAGGCCTAGTTTAATCAGAAATATATGGCCTCCCTTTCCACAATATTCTCTTTCTGAAGGCATAATTCTTATTTGGGTCAATCTACATATGAGACATATTAGAAACCTTTTTAACAAGGAGTTACCACATAGCCAAATAGCCTTTCTTATTGCTGACTCCAAACTCATTCTATTAAACTCATTTCCATGAGAATATGCAGCAGGGAACCTCTTGAATTAAAGAAGGGAACACAAAATCTTAAAAGCTCAGCTCAGACCACAATCACTGGTTAATCATTGAGCATATTCCATATTCCAGTTAAAATAGACATGGGTGAAGAACTAGTTCACTTAAATCAGCTGCATGGAATTTTTGTGAACTTCTAAGATACCCCAACTACTAATCTGCTCACCCCTTCTCAGGGCTGCCCCTTCCTCCCTCCATGCTCTGGGGCACCCTGCTTACTGACATTCACCACCTCTTCCCTGGTTTCCATGGAAATAAGAGAAAAGTCCAGTGGCTGCTCCTACAAGATTGCAGAGCCTTAGTCCAGCCACCAGACCCATGTGATCACTTCCTTTCCTTTAAAAAAATTATGAAAAAACTGCTGTTTAAAATGTTTTAAAATTTGTGGTAAAATATGCATAGATAAAATTCACTTCTTAACCATTTTAAAGTGTGCAGTTCCATGATATTAAGCACATTTACAATATTCAATCATCACCATCCATCTCCAGAACTCTTTTCATCTTGCAAAATAAACTCAGTCCCCATTAAACAACAGTTCTTCACTCTCCTTTCTCTCTGTTTGGCAATTACTATTCTACTTCCTATCTCCAGGAGTTTGACTACCTCATCAAGTCCTCCTATAAGTGGAATCACAGGATTTGTCTTTTTGTGTTGGCTTGTTTCATACGCTTAATGTACTTCCCCTTAAACCACAGGAAAGCGGGACCGATGGAGTTAGGCTTCTTTCCAAACAGTACTTCGTTGAAATGCAGTTGTTCTCTAATTCAACTAGATCCCAGTGTCACAGATACTTGTTTTGGACCTCATGGGGGCACAAACTCTGAATCCCGTTACAGTGCAAATATGTGACCAACTGCTTTGTTCAGAGATGCAACAGGATCAGTAGCTCTACCTCCACCCCTACAAGGACCACGGGCTGAGCTGATTAGAGAGGTGGTTGGCTTTGGAGAGGGAAGACTTGGTTTGGCTGCTCCAGACTCAGTTTCCTCACCTGTTTGTGCTCCTGGAGAGGGTTGTTGGCATCTTAGGTTGCTGCATTACAATCAACAGTAATCTTTTTTTTTCTTTCTGGAAACAGGATCTTACTAAATTCTCCAGGTAGGCCTCAGTCTCAGCACTGTGAACACAGGCATGTATCACTTCACCTGGCTTCAACAGCAGTCTTTAAGTGAGGAGCCCTGCTGGGCCAAAGTGATTAATTTTTAATGTGCCAGTCTGTGAGCAAATGGCTTCTTTTAGGAAGATGCATTAAGTGTCAGGCCATAAACAGACACTTGTCTTGCTGACTTTCCAGGAGAATGTGGTGGCACTCTGGGGCAGGGGGGCTCTCAAAGCTGCTCCAGGTTAGAAGCACCTGGTCATCTTCAAAAACTCCTGATGTTCAGGCCACCTGCCACACCAATAACATCAGAACCTCATGGGGAGGACCCATGCATCAGTAATTGTTAAAACTTCCCAAGTGATTCCAATGTGTGGCCACATTTGCAATACTAGCATCTTAGAGATGTGAAGTTCACCTGCTTTGGAAAGGCAAGTTGTGTTTGTATGGTTCCCCAATTAGTGCAGTTTTCTATTTCCAGCTACACTCAAGATGAAATGAATCCTTGAGTAGATTCAGAGGCCTTCCCCAGGTGGCTGATCTAGGGAAGTGAAAATCTACCGGAAAATAACACAGCAAACGAGATAATATTTATTGAGAACTTATGATATGCCAGACACCATGCCAAATGTGGCTTTTTTATTGGTGCATTTAATTATCAAAATGATGTATGAAAAGGTATAGAGAGGAAAGTAACTTGACCAAGGTCAAATTAGCTAATAATCGGCACAACTGAGACTCGGTCCCAGCAATGAACAAAACAAAGTCCCTGTAACCATGGAGTGTACATTTTAGTAAAAAAGACAGCTGAACAAACAAATGTATAATATGTCCAGTGGAGATAAATGTGAAGGATAAAAATAAAGTAGGACAAGGAGATAAGGAGTAGCGCTGTGGGTAGTCCAGGAAGGCCTCTCTCAGAAGAGGACATTGAGCAAGGCCAGCATGATCAAGGGAGGGAGCCAGGTGGCCACACGGGGGAAGAACATCAGAGAAGCTGATCTTGGAGCCACAAGTCTCCCCTTTCCATCCACACCTCTGCCCCCAAAGGAGGGCGGCACTCTTGGTCTTCTCTTCCCACCTAGCAAAACTTCCTTTCAGATCCCTCATTAACATGCAGGTATGAATAACCGAGAACCTCAAAGGGGGACAAGAAAGTAACACTGGTTGAACCCCCATTATGCACAAGGGGTTTCTGCCAGCCATAGCTCAGTCACCTCATGAGAATCCTGTTTAAGCTAAATATTTATTTTTAATTTATAGTAGATCCTCAAGTTATGACCTGTCTGACATATGAACAACTTGGGTTAATTAGGTTAATGGAAGATTCATCAGCCTCTTGTTATCTATAGACTGTACCCAGAGAAACATCCAGATCTCAGCTGTATTGATTTACAACCAACTTGAGTTACAACCAGCCCTCTCGGGAACTGATTGAGTTTATAAGTCAAGGGTCCACTGAACATTTGGGGAAACTATTGCAGATCCTTCTGACAAAGCTGGCAAACTTTTGTGTTCCACAGTGTCCTGAGCCCTCCATCTCCAAGGTCACAACTGTACAGTAGAGGAGGCAAAGAGGAGTCGTTGATGACAGAGATTAGCCATTTTTTCTCCATATCTGCAGTGCACTCTGTGCAGGGTAGGTGCTCACTTAAAATCTGATGAACTAATGAAATAAAAGCCTTAAACTGAAGGGAAGATTGCCATACTCAAGACTGCTTGCTTGAAATTGCCATTTAATAGTTCACCTAAGCTGAAGGAATGATCGATATGCCCATGGAATTTCAGGAATTGACCACCAGTCAAGAGGAAATTATTTCAAAGTTTAACTGCATGTTAACAATCACAGGACAAAGCCAGCCTTTCTGCTCAGGGGCAGCCCTCTGAAATCTATGGCCCCCCTGGGTTTTGGGTATGTGTGGATTTCTATTTCATAGGATTGTAATGCTATAGTGGGGTAACTGAGCCCTCTGGGTTGCTAATCATGTTCTGGGCCAACCTTGATGTCAGACTCAGGGCTTTATTGCATCTGCTCTGCCACCTGCACTCTTAGAAAGACAAAAAATATGAATCTAAAAATGCTTCTGAGTAATGTGTGTAATGACCACGTGCTAGGTACCATCCTTGGCCCTCTTTTCCATTTGACTATCATGGTGGTTTCACGTCTCCGTGGAGGAGAAAGCTGAGGTAGACGGGTTAAGGGTACAGCAGCCTCACAGAGTCCCTTGCCAGACAGATGGGCCCCAGGAGACCTCTCCTGCTGCCTCCTCCTCTCTGTTCGGCCCTCACAGCTGTCCTCTCTTCCCTTCCCCAGAGGTCAGAATGCTCTCTAGTTCAGCCCAGGGTGTACGTAGAAGAGCCTCAGAATGCTCTGGGATTCAAACTTCATCTTCACTGAGGGCAACTCAGATGGAGTCAGTGGACTAAGAAGAGTACAGAGATTACCTGGCTTTCATTAAGGAATGTTCAGGTGGAATTTAGATCTGGCGTATGGGATAGATCTTAGAGCCCCCAGTAGCTTAATTTATACACAGGCTGTGGGAGTGGACTGCCATGGATTCACAGAGCTTGCTTGATGCTATTAGAAGTCCTTCTCTCAGGCATCTGCCCAGCAATGGCAGGGTCTGTTGAGAAAGAGGCTCTTGCTGCGGAGGGGAGTCTAGATCCAACTGGCCAATATGTTGGCAGGAAGTAGCTGCCTGCGCAACACGGTAGACGGAGCCAGGAAAGCTCCGTCACCCTGCTCACCCTGAACCTGGCTACCAGACAAGAGAAACTTGTCTACAGGTTACTACTTTTAATCAAGACAGCATTTCCTGAGATGGGTTGACATCCTAAAGACACTAACAGGCATTAGGGGAGATAAGAGCATGTGGTCAAACACCCTTGGGACATGCTGGTAATGACCAACACATTTTAAAATAGTCTTGAATTTCCTAGATGGGGATTTGGTATGTGGCACTTGTCAAATCTCTTTGATCACATATCCATTTTTTTGTAGGTGCATCCTGGGGACCAAGTGTTTTCAGGCTGTGGGAAATTCAGGGCAAGGTCCTGTTAACATGACAATATGGTGCTTGAAAGAGGAAGCATACTGACTCCTTCCCTTGGCAAGACTAATACTATGGTGCCCGCTGAATGCAGCTCTGCATGAATGGAGACTCACACTGCTTCCCTCACTTATGTCAAGAGCCCCTGCAGACAGAAGAGGCTAAAGCAAGTAGCTGATGTTACAAAAGCCATTAGAAATGTCAGCTACTCTCACTCTATTGGGGCTCTGGAAAAGAAGCAGATTCATTTGGGTTAGGAAAGGGAGGCTGGGCTGGGTGGGGAGTGCAGGTAGCTGCTGGGAGATGGGCCTCCCGGGTGAGTAGCATCAAATCCCCCCAACCCCTGAGCTCTATACTGGGGAAGATAAGCAGGCAATGGGGGTTGGCGAGGAAGGCTCCAGAAGGCCGTGCCGCCAGCTCTAGCCTCCCTCAAAGTTCCTTCTGTCAGAGCCAAAACCCAACTCGTGGCTCAGTAGTCCTATCTTACCCTGACCTTAAGAAAGGTATTTTCACCTTGGTGACCAAGGTGCCTGAAGAGATATTATTAATCAGGGACCATATTTTCTCTGCAGAAACACTTCTTTTTCTGGAGAAGCTTCAGGTGCCCAGCTGTGCACCACCTCTGAATGCCCATGTGCTGGGAGATGCCCAGGTCACTGCAGGGAATTAGGGTCTCATTTCTGATGCTCTCTCCTCAGTGGGTCTAGCCCTGTCTGGGTGTTCTGAGTTAGGGGACTATCTTCAGGGAGCTTCTGGGCAGTGAGGGTGTTGGTTCAATTGCAAAGAGCATCATGAATCCAGGGGAAGTCAATTCCAGACCAGAGTGGGCAGATGGCCAGTCACTGTATGAAGAAAGAAAAGGAGGGCCAGGGTAGATATAAGTCTGGGAACCTTTTTAAAAATGCCAAACTAGAAACATAACATTAGGTATGAATGTGAATATTTATTTTGAATCAAAAAAGTAATGGCAGCAAATTAAAAATCATAAGAAGGTGGCAGATGCTACAAACATAACAGAATTCATAAAAATAACATTTTTACTAATTAGCTGCTTGGCAATCTGCAGGTAGCAAACTTGAATGTACTGTATAATGTTAAGTCATCTCTTCTATGACAATTTTGTAATATAATTTTCTATATAGGGAATTTAAAGATAGCTCAGTGTTTAAAAGATAATTTTAAAAGATTAACAGTCTTTCCTCTGGTATGGTTGATATTTTAGAAGTTGCATATTCAAAAGTAATTATTATTGGCAATCTTATACATTTACAGGATTATTTCTATTATTATTAAATTTGGGGAAATTTTTGTTAAGCATTCTTTTGTATATAGGCCATGAGATTTGGGGGGCATTTCCAGTTTTCATATGTGGTGACTAAGCTTCTCTTTGAATTGATGACACCCAATGGCCAGGGTGCTGGTGATGTCCTAGTTGTAGTCATGTGTCCTGATGGCAGGGTAGGCCATTTGTGCCATGTGCCACATAAATTGCTCCCATGGGCTACAGAAAGTCCTAGAAGTTACTCCTAACCCAAGACTGCTGGTGATGACTTAAAACTGCATAGATGGGTAAATGCAAATCACATAAACACATCCCACTAACCTCAAGCTAAGTGTATCTTAACCCAATCCCCATCCCCTTAGTCAGATCCTCCAAAATTCCTAGCCACATGAGCACTATCCAACATGGGGAAGTGGGGTCAAGGGATTGCTGAATAGCAATAGACCATGCTCCAACAAGTTGTTCCCAAAATAACTTTCTTTGCAAATATTACAAAAATACAGGACATATTGTTAGAGTCCTTCACCTGGGTTGGGCTAGGTTGTGCAGGTGAAAGGCCTTGAGGTTAAGCCTCATGAACTCTATGGCAAGAGGACAGTGATCAAGGAGGGCAGGTAGGTATCTTGTCAGGATTTCCAAGATGGGAATAAAAGCAGGGATATATTCTTGGAACCTTTCTTGAAGTCAGCAATGGCAGGGCCTATGTTCTCATAGCCAGAAGCAAATTCTCTAGTGGGTTGGTCCCCCCAGAGAGTTGTGAAGAGGCCCCAGGTACTCCTCGGGAGAGGGGATATGCATGTGTGAGGAATGACTGTGGAGGAAGCCAGCATAGTTTGGAAAGGTGTTATTTTCTTTTCTCGCACAATCAATCTGGGGATATTTTTGGCCACTAGAAAAGGTCTCCCTGATTTCCTTCCCTTGCTCTCTTGCTTTCTCTTTTAGAGTCATGCCTAGAAAAGTAAATTCTCTGCCTCCCCCAAGAGAATACATAGGAATTTTACTCTTCACACCAAGTAATCCATCTGCCAGCTGTAAAAAGTGAAGAGAGCTAGGGGAATGGAGTAGACCTGGACACTCGGAGGTGGGCTTTGAAGACAGAAGGGCCCAGGAATGTATATGCTTCTGCAGTATTTTCTACAGCTCTGCACAGTGGGTTATGCCCACCCTCAGCAGGTGGTTCCACAAAAGATGGTGATGTCTGCTTCACTGTTACACAGCACTGCCTGTGAATCAGGTTATCATAAAACAGTTGATGTGGGAGCATATAGCTTACCCATATTCACAGCTGTATGGTATTTCAGCATATTGATACAGAAAGTTTAAAAACAGGGACAATGTATTTTTTGCTGGAATTGTTTCCAGCTGCCTGTTGCATTGTAAAGATTATGACTGGTCTTTATTCCTGGTTCTTGGGAGAAAGCCTAAAACTCTTAGAATTTCCTACGTCACAGAAGTGACTGTTATTCATGATGGGTTCCTGGGACCACATTTGTGTTGATGGTAATGGAGGACTCATGGTCGGTCCCTAGATAGTTTCAGGATAGGACTGGTCATTGTGGAAAGACCTACCATGTGACTAGAGGGTTGAGGCTTTGAGCCATATGGTTTCAGCCCGACCTACAGATATTGTAGGAGCTGGATATCGCGTTCAAGAAGGTAGCCATGATTTACTCAATCATATATCTAGGTGACAAACACCCCCCCTACACACACACACGCACACCCACATACAAAAACCTCTGGGCACTGAAGTTCAAGGGTACTTTCTTGGTTTGTGATATATATCAAAGTGGCAAGAGGAGTTATACAACTTGAGAACACAGAAGTTTTGCATTTTGGAGTTTCCCAGATCACATCCTATTCTTTTAGCTTGTCCTGATTTGTGTCTTTCAGAATAAATCTGTAAGCATAAGTATAGAGCTTTCTTGAGTTCTGTGCATCAGTCAAATGAATTATCAAACCTGAGGAGGAATGAGAATTCCCAAATTTGTAGCCAGTTAGATGTGCAGGGACCAGGGAACTTCTGAGTCTGCAGCTGAGTCTGCAGTAGAATTGTCCTTAACCTTCAAAGTTTGCCCTAACTTTGAGTCAGAATTTCACTGCCAAATTATCAAATATTTGGTTGCACAACTAGAAAAGCAAATTCTAAGTGGTATATTTTTGATGTTTTCTGCTTTAAACCAGTATGCAAAAATAAAATTGATATTTGCAGATTGCTCTTACATTCAACAACACTGCTGGAGCCTTTTTATTAAGTCCTTAATTTACCTGTAGTTTAAGGTTTTATTTAGACAATAAAATCATAACAGAAGCTTTGACTTATTTTGTTTGCCAGGACCACTACTGCAAAGATGGACAGTGATCATGGACAGATTAAACTCTTACTCAATGGCATCCACATGCTACCCAGGTAGCTCAGGTATTCTTATTCCTATTTTACAAATGGATAAAGCAAGGCTTCAAAAAGACAAAGTCACACAGTTAGTTGCATGAAAGCTATGACTAAACCCAGGTCTTGTTTTGAACAGCTATGTGTGCTCTATGTCAGCCATTCTCCAAGGTAAGCCAGCATTAGAATCACCTGGAGGGCTTGTTAAAACCCAGCTGGCTGGCCCCAGCCCCAGAGCTTCTGATTCAGTAGGTCCCAGGTGAGGACAAATGATTTGCATGTCTAACAAGTTCTCAGGTGATGCTTCCTTTGGTCTGAGACCACACTTTGAGAACTGCTGCCCTGTACTACAGAACCACTTGGTTGTGAGCCTTCCTTCCAGCTTTCTTCACACTCCACTTCCTTTTCTGATTGGGGGCTCGATTGCCTCTCCTCTTCTCTCCTCCATACAGAGTCCCTTCATGTTCCTGGGACCACAACCCCACAGGTGGCAGCTAGCATTGGTGTTCGCTGTGTCGCCATCTGTCTCTGTGCATAATTACCCTCATTAAACAGGTTTGCACTTACAATCCAAGTAAACAAGCTATGCTGCTAAAAAGGGCTGTCTCTGCACCTGATTTCTCAAGCTGTATTATGGGCATCACACCAGCTGATGCTTTGGCTCCTGGCCGGAAGATCAGGAGGTTCTTTGGATTCCTTCCAGCAAGTGCTGCCTGGTCTCCTCCTCTCAGATCTGCAGGTTCTGCTGTGTTTCCATTTGCATCCATCTGAGGAAGCCTGTGCTATTTGTTCTCCAGGCAACCCCAGTGATTTGTACTGCAGGGTTCAAGGTCAGGGCAGATTTGTTTCACACTGTTCTCTGTGTATCAAGTGTGGAAGCTTCAGTCCACTCCAGCTAAGTTGGTCCATGGGGCAAACTGACCTCTTTAGGGGTCCTTAGGACTTACGCGGTAACAGTGCCCCTTCTTGTATGCAATTCAAGTAAAACCAGCACAAGCCATAAAATAAGTGTACAGAACTCCAACAAAGGTTCAGTTTTCTTCCCACAGTTTCTATTTTGTTTTTTTTTTGGTGGTAATGGAGTCTGAACCCAGGACCTACATGTGCTAGGCAATGGTCTACTACTGACCTACATCCCTAGTCCTATTTTATTTTGAGACAGAATCTTACTGAGTTGCCCAGATTGGCCTCACACTTGTGATCTTCCTTGCCTCAGCCTCCCTGGTAGCTAGGATTACAGGCATTTGCCACCTTGCCCAGATCCCCTGATTTTTATTTTAGTGGCAAAAATAAAATTCTTTACAAATCCTTTTTGGGTGTTGCTGTTCTGCTGCAGCCCTGACTCTTTTGTGGTCCGGCCCAGGATTGAGGGTACAGTGCCTGGTAAACATCCATGGGTTTTGTTGTTGTTGTTGATTTTAGCAGGAGAACCTGGCTGTCATCTCACTCTGTACATCCTGTACTCCCCTGCCAGACAGATTCCTTGGATGCTGCTCATCTTTAATGAGAACATGAGCTTTGGATGTAGGTTCAAGTCTTCTGCCAGAAACTTATTTACTGGTGACTTACAGCAAGTTTGTTAACCTCTTTGAGCCTTAGTTTCCTCATCTGCATAGTGGAGATAATTTCTACTTCATAGAGTTGCTGTCAGGATGAATGAGAGAACATCTGTGCAGCACCCAGCTCTGTACAGATGCTACTCTGCCCTCCCTTTCCAGTCTCCATCTGACGAGAGACCTACAGTTCCTTTTGCTTGTTATATTGTGTCCAGTCTTCTCAGGCTCTTCCTGATCTGCACCCCTTTCCATCCTTTGCAGCGCTCACCCTCTCTTCTCCCCAGCTGCCCCTTCTCCCTCTGTGAGATGTCACCACACTTCCCTTTGCCTGACAGTGGTCCTCAAGGGTCCTCCAGCTCCAAATGACTTTTTATTCAGAGGAAAAATGGGCTTAGAAAGATGAGGAGGAAAAGGGAAATTCTCATGAAGACGCATGCTCCACATTTGCCTTGTCTGATCTGCTAGGATTTTAGTCTACGTTGTTCCCCAGTAAGCTTGTTGACTCCTGACAGGCAAGGAGCAGCAAGAATAGTAAAAAAGCACTGACATTTATCAAGCACTTACAGTTGGATGTATTTAATTCTTAGAATGGCCAGGTGAAGAAATAGAAGTACAGCTTCCCTCTTAAAATGCCCAGCTCAGCTTTTTACTGAAGTGTGTGGATGATGACAGGGAAGACACATCTCAATGGCTGACAGCTGGATATGCTTACCTTTTCACTGTCTCCCCATGAGGGTGGCATGGATGCTAGGTAAAGAATGGGAGGGACAGGAAGTTGGCAAAAAGTGAGCAGGGCCAGATTCGCCTGAATGAATTAATGGCTTCCTCTATGGCCACTATCCAATGACACTTCCTAGGGGCCTGTGGTGGGGCTTGATATCCCCACATTAAAAATAACTTCCAGTCATCCCTCAGTATCTGTGGTGGGCTGGTTCTAAGATGTCCACAAACACCAAAATCTGCAGATACTTTTTTCTAGAATGAAACAGTATTTGCATGCAACCTATGTGCAGCCTTCTGTAGACTTTAAACCATTGCTACATTACATATCATGCCCAATGCAATGTAAATGCTATGTAAATTGTTGTTATATTGTATTGTTTAGGAAATAATCATCAGAATAAAAAGTCCAGAAGAGACACAATTTTTTTCCTGAAGTTTTTGATCTGCAAATTGGTTGAATCCATGAGTGTGGAATGCCTGGATTCAGAAAGCTGACTGTATCTGGAGTAATATTCTGGGTGTGCAAGTGAAATGCAGAATGACACCAGTCATTCATTCAGTAAGCTCTGACTGCCCACACAAGGGGAGAGTCAGCCACAAGCCCACCTTAAAGAGCTTAACATGGGCTGTGTTGGATGGAGAAGACAGGGTGTGTCAGAAGTGGGCTCAATACAGTATCACTTAGACTTTGCCGACTGTCTCTAAGCAGAACTCTGAAGGAACAGGACCCCAGCTTGAGGGATTGTTGAGATGAGGGAGAAGAACACAGTTGGTGAATGAGACAGGGATTATAAGTGACACCAGTGGCCCTGGGTGGCCTGAGGATCCTGTGCACATGGGGTAGTCATGGAGAATGAAGACCGAGCCTGCTTGGGTTGGTCTCAGAGAACCTGAATCCAGTTTTCTAGAAGGCAGAAAATCCACAACTTTCTCTGGATTTTAATCTTTTGGAAAGAGATCCTCCCCAAATAGTAAGGGTACCATTTTTAGTAGCTTCAAAGGCTCTTCCCTCTTCTTCCTTCTTTTCCTCCCTCCCTGCCTTACGTATATTTTCTGGGCCTCAGGACCTTTTTGTCATTCCCCACTGCAGTCTTTTGCTGATAAACACTAACCATTCTAAGTCTGAGGCAGGATGCTGCCACCCTGCTCCCAGGCCTCCTCTGCATCCTGCTGGAGTTCCTGCAACCCTGCACAGACCCTGGTGCTCCAAGGGATGAGGCTTGGAAACGTCTGCAAGAGAAGGAGCTTTGGACACAAGTGAGAAGCCCTGGATGCCAGATCTTCCACACTCTCGTGTTATAAGCCTGGGCGAGTCTCTTCACCATTCAAGGCCTTAGTTTCCTCATCTATAAAACAGGAGACAATAACATGGGCCCTTCTTGTATGACAGTATTATCACAGCAGTCAAATGATAACCAAATGTGGAAATCAATGCAAGGGAAGTTTGTATGACCCACTCAAGGGTCGGCTGGCATCAACAGTACACAGTCAGTGGCTTCCTAATGTACCTGGAGGCAACTGCTCATTTTTCCACAGGGTCCAGATTCAAACATCAGTTATGATATGAGTCACCATAGTGTGGCTTTCGGAGACTCCTCTGCTGAGCCTGAGAGCTGAGAATGCTAATTCTCATGCCTGCTTTTATGTGTTTTCTGTCCCCTTACTTGTCAGACACTCAGCTGTCACTTCTCTGCTCCAAGTGTGCCCGTGCTGCCTCTAACCCGCTGTGAATCTGACAGTCAGATGATGAAGTTTATTACATGCATGTGGGGATTGAGGGTGGCAAGCCAAGGTACAGTGAGTTCCCTGTGTGTGTGGACTGAGCTCCATCTCGTTAGCTGCTAAGGACAGTTTTACCTTCCCTCTCGCCCATGGTTCAGATGGATGAGGCTGCAAAACAGGAGCTGCTGTCCCTACTCCTGGATTCAAACTGAGGTTCCACATAGAAGCCTGCCAATTGTCCCTACCCAGTGCTCTGCCCCCTGGGGACCCTGGAGGAGGGCACTGGATCAAAGCTGATAGAAATAGATGTCTTTGTTCCAAGTCCACCACGCCCAGCTTCTAGCCTGCTTTGGTCTGTCTGCTTTCCTTCCTCCACGTGCCCCTAGCTCCGTCCCACCAAATGACAGCTCTAAAAAGCTCCTGTTTACTGAAGGCTCCTTCCTATCAGGCTCCCTGGTAAACATTCTGCATTCACTATCTCATTTAGTCTTTAGATCAACCTATAAAACTCTGTAACCTTGATGGCCTTCCTTTCCTTCCTTCCCTCCCTCCCTCCCTCCCTCCCTTCCTTCCTTCTTTCCTTCTTTCCTTCTTTAGAATGGGCAATGCTTCCAGGGCCTTCCCACTGAGCTATATCCTTAGCCCCTTCTAAAATTTTTTATTTTGAGACAGGGTCTTGCTTAGTCACTAGGTTACTCAGCTTGGGCTTGGGCTTGTGATCTTCCTGCCTTAGCCTCCTGGAGTGCTGGAATTACAGGCATGTGGCACCATAGTCAGCTGTGGTTTCTTTTTTATAGGTGTGAGGTTAGAGGGTACATAACTTGCCCAAGATCATGACATTCTTAAATTGAATGAGGGCCTGGCCACTCTCTGCCACTCTTCGATATTATTTCTCCTAGACTCTCCAGCAGTGATTCCTACTCAATCCCGGCTGTCAGAATTCTCTGACGAATGGCCTGCCCTGGAGATCTCACACCCACTAGCTTGTCCAGGGAGAGCAGGGCTGATGCCTGTAGAGTTCCAGAGGTGCCCAATAGGAGTGAATGAGTGAACAGGTGCTGTGACTCCCGAGGCAGCTGAAAGGTCGCTTGAGAAATACTGCTTCCACCTGCCGGCTGATGCGAAAGAGCCCTTTATCTGGAATTCAACCTTCCCTTTCACAATCAAAAGTAAAACTCTTAACATGTAATTTTATCAAAAAATGTCACATTTCAGCTGACCATGATCCCTTTCTTTATGCAGCCAATGAGTCAAACCCTTGTTTGACAGGGTGGACTTATATTCAGATTTAAATATTTTAGGTGCAAAAGTGGTGCAGATTCATTTAAAAAGACTTAGTCATTAAAGAAAGAAACTTCAGAGTGAATACCTTTCTTCAATTATCAACATTCCCTCGACCCCATTCCTTCAGGGGAATCACAACTAAATGTGATTCCTCTTTCTCTTTCCCTCTCTCTGTACACACACACACACACACACACACACACACACACACACACACACACACTTTCCCCAAAACGAAATGATCCTTTAGCGCTTGACCTTCTCTTTTTTACTTCATCTATTACAGATGACTTCGGTTCATATAAGAAGAGCTTTCAACATGTCTGTACAGTACAGAATCCCTTTGTTATTGAAAAATTTCTGTTCAGAGTTCTTTAAATTTTTGTTCTAATCGTGTTTTCTCCGTGTAAGTCCTGGTCTCCTAACGTCTTCCTGCCTGCGTTAACTCACTGTGCCAAGCGGTCAGCACCAGATGCTCTGCTGAGGAGATCAGGGAAGACTGCATAGAAAGCCACACTGGATCTACAAGAGTCAGCGAGGGAGTTAGAAACAAAAGCTCAACCCGAAAGTGCCACCTTAGGACAGTGGGTAAACTGCCATTTCCCTTTCCTACTATGTGAAGAGAAATGGCCCTGGAGAGAAGAGAGGTCAGAGTGCTGGCCAGGGAGGCCACGCCCATGGTCTCACACAGCCGAGTCAGGGGAGGCGGAGAAGAGCCAGGCCACGCCCCTCTTCCTTCCCGCTCCTCTCCTGCCCCTTGTGGCTGCTCTGCCAAGACGGAACCTGGAGCCCTGATTTAGGACCTCGGGGATCCCTTTCTAATAAGAATGACCAGATTTCCGGGCCCATGATGTTAGTTCCTAAGACACCATTAACAATACGGGTTGGACTAGCTTGGTCTTCCCAAATGTTATTCATCATTGTTAGATGGTACCTGTTGACTAGGTTTCATGTCATGTCAAATAAATTTGGATAACTCTGAAGTAAACAAGTTTTTTTTTTTTTTTTTTGCTACACGACTCATTGATTGGAGCTTTTATTCAGTTTATGTACTTGAGACTCTCTAAGAACGCTCCTTTTTTAGCCTAAAGGCCCTTGAGGGAAAAGCTAGGAAATCGGTGCAGCTCTATTAACTCCTAGCTATATATACAAGATAAATGAAAATACATGTCACACAAAATCTTGTCTATGAATATTCATAGCATTATTCATAGTCAAAAACTGGAAATGGCCCAAATATGCATCAATGGATGAAGGGACTGAAAAAAATGTATTGTATCCACACAATGGAATATTATTTAGCCATAAAACATGAAATACCTGAGGGACCGATATTGGCGCGCTGCGGCGTTATTTTCGAATGTTAGGCGGGGAAGCGCTTTGTGAGCTGGAGCCATCACTGTTTGCAGAGTGAAACTGCGAGCCTTAGTCTGTGGGCCTAGCCATGGCGCTGCAGCTCGCCCGGGAGCAAGGCATCACCTTGTGCAGGAGCGCTGAAATCGTGGCGGAGTTCTTCTCATTTGGCATCAATAACATTTTATATCAGCGTGGTATATATCCATATGAAACCTTTACTCGAGCGCAGAAATATGGACTCCCTTGCTTGTAACCACTGATCCTGAGCTCATAAAATACCTCAATAATGTGGTGGGACAACTAAAAGATTGGCTGTACAAGTGTTCTGTTCAGAAACTTGTAGTAGTCATCTCAAATACTGAAAGTGGTGAAGTCTTTGAAAGATGGCAGTTTGGTATTGAGTGTGACAAGACTGCAAAAGATGACAGTGCTCCCAGAGAAAAGTCTCAGAAAGCTATCCAGGATGAAATCCATTCTGTGATCAGACAGATCACAGCTACAGTGACATTTCTTCCATTATTAGAAGTTTCTTGTTCATTTGACCTCTGATTTATACAGACAGAGATTTGGTTGTACCTGAAAAATGGAAGAGTTGGGACCACAGTTCATTACCAATTCTGAGGAAGTCCGTCTTCGTTCATTTACTACCACAATCCACAAAGTAAATAGCATGGTGGCCTACAAAATTCCTGTCAATGACTGAGGATGAGATGAGGGAAGTAATGTAATGGAAAAAAATTCTCAAATGTGGTTTTCCTGAAACCAAGTCAACTACAGTTGATGTTTTATTTCATTGGTTAATTTTTAGATGGGAAAAACCAACATTATACTTTAATGAACTGTGCATAATTGTTCCATTTTTTAAGTGCCTGTTTGATTTGCCATTGGGCTAACATAATGAGGATACTGCACACTGTTCATAAGGAACCAGCAGATTTCATCAATATTGTAATGGGAATTCCTTTGAAGGTGGTGATTGTAGATGGAAAATCTTTTGCTATAAAGCTACTTTGCTATAAGGCTACTCATTTTGGTTAATTAAGCTGGATAGAGAGATATGTGAATATAAAACAGCAAGGAAAGTGAAAATTCAGAACCTTTTTTTAGACCCTGAGAGTAATGAAATGTTGCTTTATTAGGTCTTTTTGTCATTTTATTGTATAGTTCCAATATTGAAAAAATTTAGAATTATTTGATTTTAATTTATATAACTTGAACCCATAATGCAATGGATGTTTGTATTGTTTAATTCCTATAATATAGAATTTAAAAATTTTTAAAAATATTTTTTAAAAATCAAGCTTTAAATGACAATGATGAAATACAGTTAAATCTGTTATGTTTTAAAAAATTGAAATACTTGTACATGCTATAACATAGATGTTTCTGTTTTGTTCCGTTTTGTTTGTTTTTGAGATGAGGTCTCACTGTGTTATCCAGGCTGGCCTCAAACTTGAGATCCTCCTGCCTAAGCCTCTCAAGTTAGCTGGTATTACAGGCGCATGCTACCATACCCAGCTGTAATGTGGATGAATCTTAAAACCATTATGCTACATCAAGGAAGCCAGTGCCCAAGGGGCCAATATTATATGATTCCATTTAAATAAAATGTCTAGAACAGGCACATGTAAGAGGAAAGTGGATTAGGGTTGCTTAGGGCTGAAAGTTGGGTAGAGGTAGAGTGAGTAGGGAGTAATGGTTAATGAATATGGTGGTTCTTTTTTGGAGTGATAAAGAAGTTAGAAAATTGATTGCAGCTTACATGGGTGAATGGTAAGTTGTGTGGTCGATACCTTAGTAAAGCTGTTGTATTTATGGATGTGTATGCAGCTGCTTGGCTTTCCTCAACAGGATTTGTGGAAAAGATCAGTGACAGAGTCTGAGGCAGAGAATTTTCCAGGGGCTCAAGTCTGTGCAGTTTTGTTCCTTAGACTCACTGCTCAGAATCAGCAGCCTCTGCCCAAACTCTGTTTTCCTCTTCCCCAATCAGTCAAAGTGGAGCTTAAGAAACCAACCCACTATTCTTGATGGTCCTGATTGCCATCTTTTTCAGAAATTTCAAGAATGTCTCACTTCAGATACCAGGTGTGTTCATTGGGCCCATGCTGGATGGAGGGAAAATCTCCATGAACTTCAAAAACACAAGCTTAAAGGGAACTGCAATTCCCTTTAAGTTCCCTGCACAGTGAGCAAACATTTTAGGGATCCAGTAAGTACAAGTAGGGAAGATATAATTTGCTTAAACCAGGCACTACATCTTAGGAGAAAATCTGTTGTTCAAAAAGGAAGCAAAATGTTGCAAAGAATATAATGGGGACAAAGTGTTTGGTCCTGTTTACGGAGTGGTGTGGTGTTCTCGCCACATGAGAGTTACGCAGAAAAGACTTTTTGTTTCAACGCATTGCTGGCAACATCCCTAAAATGTCCCCATTCAATTTTCTCCCTTGGTCCATAGCACCCAGGGTACAGAATTTAATTTTCGATGACTGAATGACTTCCTTAGCTTCTGGGTTTTTCTGGACTTTATTTTATTATGGTTCAAGGCTACAGGTGGAAGAGTGGAAACCTTGAATTACATTTGGTCTACAGAATGTTCAGACCAGAAACTAATTTGAAGTTAAAAATCAAAAAGCAATGGAATTCCTGATGAGATATGCTTTTGTTTTGCTATCCTCTGCTTTTTTCTGCAAAACCAAATCCAGACTTCATCACCTCCTAGGCAGGTCCCTTCTTTGGAGGGCTGGGAACAGTGTGAGAGGTGCCTGTGGGGTGAGGAGGGGGCCGCCGGGCCCCGGAATGTGACCTCCTGCCTCTCCCCCACCTCCCTCTCTTCTTTCTCTTCTCCTCTCATGCCTTCCTCTCTCTTCTTCTAAGTCTCCTTTTTGGGAGGTCTCTTTGGATACTTAAATGGGTCGATTTCTGACTCCTTCACTGGCAGTCACAGCCTTATGTCCAAGACACAGCTGGCTCTAGTTAGTTGGTATTTTGTTATGCGCTGAAGCCACTTTCTTGTTCCTGTGGAGCCCTGATCTGCTGGCTTCCCTGGCAGGACTCGCTGTGAATGGAGGACGCACATGTTACCAAGAGCACAGTGCTCCAGCAGAACAGGGTGCTGAGTATCATGTGGAACCATTCTCAAGAAGCAACAGGGTTTAAGCTGGCATCTTGCCCCAAACACAGTCTGAAGGTGTGAAGTAAACAGAGCTGTCCTCCGTGGAGGAGGTGGGGATCCAGGACAAAGGCCAGAAGTTCTGTGATGCAGGCTGTTCAGGTCTCACAGAACCTTGCATTTGGAATCCTGCTACTGGATGGGTCTCCAGGCAGACTGCTGGGACACAAGTCCTTGCCTGGCTTGGTAATCACCTCCCAGCTGGCTTCACGAGGTCACAGTGGAGCCCACACATGCACAATATGTCCATACCTCTCCCTGTGTTCTTGTCTTTTGACTTTGATCTTCCCCTATCCAAAGGAATGACAGAAGTCAATGCTTTTCTGGGTTGAAATAACAGAAATCACTCAAAAGAGTTAAAGCAAAAAGGGTCTTCATCCGGGGTAGTTAATGGAGATCTGGGGTGAGGGTACCAGAAGGTGTTCTCACTCTGAGTCTTTCTACTCCCTGACTTTCCTTCTCTACTTAGTCCCTTTCACCTGCACAACATGGAGTGGCCCTTTCTGTTCAGCAGGTGTTTATATGTGTCCTCACAAGGGGACCACCAGGTTCTGGTGACTTCCTGCTAGCTAGGGGTGAAGCGTGGGCAGTAATCAGGTACCTAAAGAGGATAACAAGGCAGAAGCCAGCAGATCCATTCTGTGCTGGTTCTGGCTTATGTTCTGGTCCTCTTGTACTTCTGAGACGGAGGAAACTTCTGGACATGGGGCTGTTTAGGCAGATTCTGGGAATGTTGTTAAACAAATGTAAGCTTTCTACTTAAATATCAACTCCATGAAGGCAAGAACTTGTTTACAGTCTAAATTTCAGCCTTGTATCTCTAGCACCTAGACCACAGTTGGGACTCAAGTGTTTGTTGATTGAATAAATTTTATTTTAAAACATTTTCACTGTGATATAACCAAAATATAAGAAGGTACACATATTTCAGAGTGTGTAACTTTGATGTTTTCACATATATAAACATCTGTGAAACCATCACCAATCAAAATAATGAACATACACTTCACCTCTAAAGGTTTCCATATGCCCCTTGGTAATCCCTCCCCTTCCTAGACAACTGCTAATTTGTATTGTCACTATAGATTACTTTGCATTTTCCAAAACTGTATGGAAAATGGAAACTTATGGTATTTATTCCATGTATTTATGTCTGGCTTGCTTCTTTCATTCATACAGTTATCTTGAGACTCATCCTATTGTTATGAATGTTTCATTCTCTTTGGATCCTGAGTATAATTTCATTGTCTGGTTATACTAGTTTGTTCATTTGGATGTTGATGGACATTAAAATAGCTTGTAGTCTTGGGTTGTAAGAAAGAATGCTGCTATGAACATTTGTACACAAATCTTTGTATGACCATATGCTTTCATTTCTTTGAATAAATGCACAGAAATAAAAGGTCTGGATCATATGGTAGATGTACGTTTAGCTTTTGTTTGACTATTTTCCAAAATGGTGATAACATTGATCTTCAAATATTAAACTAAATTTGCATTTCTGGGAATAATACAATTGGTCAATATGTATTGTTTTACTTGTTGTTGATTTCAATTTGCTAAACTTTTGTTTGAAATTTTTGCACCTATATTAATGGGAGATGTTAACCTGTTGCTTTTTTTTCTTATACAGGGTTTTGTCAGCAATCAGTGATGGTTAGAATGAGTTGAGAAGTATTCCTTTCTGTTTGCTGAAAGAGTTTGGTATAATATCTTTCTTAAATATTTGCTAGACTTCACCTATGACATTACTTAGCTATTGGGCCTGGAGACCCCACCCCTTTGTGGGAAATTTTAAATTACGTTTACAATTTCTTTAATAGATGTAAGTATGTTCAGATGATCCCTTAAAATTATTTTTTGAGGCCGGGGATTTAGCTCAGTGGTTTTGCCACCTGCTGCGCAAGTGCAAGGACCCGAGTTCGATCCCTGGTACCAAAAAAAATTATTTTTTGAGATGCAACTAGCACGTCATAAAACTTACCACTTTCAAGTATATTATTTAATTGGTTTCTGGTATAGTTTTATGATTGTACAACTCTCACTACTATAGATTCTAAATCCAGAACATTTTCATCACCTCAGAAAGAAATCTCATACTCATTGGCAATCATGTCTCATTTTCTCCCATTCCTTGGCTTTGGGCATCACTAATATGTTTTTTGTTACTATGGATTTACTTATTCTGTACATATCATATACACGGAATCACACAATATATGACCTTTTGTGTTGGGTTTCTTTCACTTAGCATAATGGTCAAGATTCATTCATGTTATACCAAGTGTCAGCACTCCCTTACTTTTTATGGCCTGAATATCTAAAAAAATCTTAAAAAAGAACAAAGTTGGAAGAGTCATACTTCTTGCTTTCAAAACCTGCTACAAAAACTGTATAATCAAGATTTTTTAATATTGGCAGAAGAGAAATATATCGATTAATGGAATAAAGTTGAGGACACAGAAAAAAAGTAACCTTCACATTTACAGTATTTATATTTTCAAAGAGACTAAGATGATTTAATGAGAAAAAATAATGTTTTCAACAAATAGTGCTAAGATATTTGGATATCCATATGCAAAAGAATGAAGTGGAATTTCTATCTCAAACCATAAATAAAAATTCAATAAAAATAGATTGAAGACCTAAATGTAGGAGCTAAAACTATAAAAATTTAAGAAATCATGGCTGGTGATATAGCTCAGTGGAGGAGCATTTGTCACATATGTGATACCCTGGGTTCAATCCCTTGTAACCCCCCCCCCCATTTAAGAAATCATAGGCACACATTTTCAGGAACCATAAAAATGGAGTAAACAATGGTTTCTTAGATATGATTCAACAAACAAAAGAAACAAATGAAAAAATAAAAATCATCAAAATGAAAAACTTTTATCTTTCAAAGGAAAACATCAAAAAGCACAAAGAAAACCCACAGAATTTGGGTTGAAATTGTTTTTTTACAAGTCATTTATCTAATAAGGGACATGTATTTAGACTACATGAAAGGCTTTTATAATTTAATAATAAAAAACAAATGGCCCAATTAAAAATGGGCAAAGAATCTGAAGAGACAGTTCCCTGAAGAGACATAAATGACCAATAAGCACATGAAAAGATGCTTAACATCATTAACCACTAGGGAAATGTAAATCAAACCCACCATGAAATACCATTTCTCACTAAATACCATTTATACTCTCTAGGATAACTAGAATTAAACAAACAAGTGTCAGGATACAGAGAAGTTGAACCCTCATACATTACTGAAGGGCATATAAAACAGTATAGTAACTTTGAAAGACAGTCTGGCAGTTCTCCAAACAGTATCATATGACCCTGTAATGCCATTCATATTTTTCTCAAGAAAAAATAAAAACAAATGTCCATATAAAAACTGGTACATAAATGTTCATAACAACATTATTAATAATAATCCCAAAGTAGAAAATTCCAAATGTCATCAGCTGATAAACAGGTAAACACAATGTGATATACCCATATTATGGAATCTTATTTGGCAATAAGGAGTAGTACTCATACCTGCTTCTGCTACATGAATAAACCTTGAGAGCATCCTAATTGAAAGAGCAGGGAAATCTATAGACACAGAAAGTAGATCAGTGGTTGCCTAGGATGAGGGACAGGGGTGAGGGACTTTGGGAGGGAGGTGACAATTACGGGAACAGTGTTATTTTTTAAAGTATGAAAATGTTCTAAAATCAATTCTGTTGATGAATATGCAACTCTGTACTAAAAGCCATTGAATCATATATTTTAAATAGAGAATTGTATGGCATGTTAATTAGATCTTAATAAAGTTATTTGTAAAAAGAAAAAGTTTAAAGGCAAATAAAAAGCACTTCCCCACTCTAGCTGGTGGCCTTTTGCCACTGTGCTTGGTGGGACAGGGGCTCTGGGTCCCTCAGTGGGAATTTGTGTTCCTAAATCCCGGGCCTCAGTAAGTTTCTCTGGGGTGAGAATGAAGAAGAGAGCAGTGTGGGGGTTCTGGGGAGGCCAGCAGGAGGGATGCAAGGGGCAAGGGAAGACTGGAGACTAAGTTGGGTGTAGGGACCACAGGGAGAAGGGGGGCCCAGGATACAGAGGTGATCACTTCCTGTCCTGGCTCCATCTCTGCTGACTGTGGGGCCCAGGAAGGTCAGAGAGCTGCTCTGCTCCCCAAGTTTCCTCATGAGAAAAGCAGACGCTAGGACTCTCACACTGAGACTCTACCTTCTCTTCTCACACAGGGGACCAAGAGAATGCTCCAGCTCTAGAGCCAGTCGTCCAGCGGTTCTTCCAGCTCCCCTGGCCTCGCCCAATGTAGGGCTGTCCTGGCTCAGCCCATCAGCAGTGAAGCCATAGATGAACTCCCAAACCTCGATCTTCCTCTCTCCATGAAGAACAATCATTAGCCTGGCTTGCCTCCCCCATAGGTTTGGGATGAGGATCCAGAGTTATCACAGGTGGAAAAGAACCCTAGGGAGCAGTATTGTGAATTGTAGGAAATATTTCACGTGCATAGGAGACACCGATCCCCCAGCTACAGGAGCACCTGCGTGCACATCCTCTTACTGACTTCTGACCCATGCAGGGCTTGCAGATTGGTAGGCGGGCAAGGTCAGGAGGGCTGCTCTTGACTGGAAAAGAGAGGAAGGACAACAGGCCACACAGAAATAGACCTATACCAACAGAGGTTAGGTAGAACTCTTGAAGACATTGGCGTAGGAAAAGATTTTATGAACAAAACCTCAGTTGCCCGTGAACTAGCACAATCAACAAGTGGGATATCTTCTTACTAAAAAGCTTCTGCGCAGCAAGAGAAACCACTAGCATTGTGAAGAGACAACCCACAATGTCAGAAAAATATTTTCACCAGCAGTCCCTCAGACAAAGGTTTATTATCTCGAATCTATAAAGAACTTTAAAAAATCAGACCTCCCAAATTGAAAGACCCAATTCAAAAATGGGCATCTGAAATGAACAGACATTTCTCAGACAAAGAAGTAGAAATAGCAAATAAACATATGAAAAAATGTTCAGGCCAGGGATTTAGCTCAGTGGTTCCGCCACC
>NW_004624778.1:14188464-14222458 GCF_000247695.1 Heterocephalus glaber | reverse complement strand
TATTTCTTCATGTCTGTGAAGCCAGGCCAGGCAGGTCATTCTGTGGTTCAGCTTGCTCACCTTCAGAGGGAACTCAGACTATAATTCCATATTAAAAGCCATAGAGATTGAAAATGGGGAAAATTCATCCCCAAGGAGATCTGCAGATCACAACTTTACTAAGATCACTGCTGGAGAATGTGTGCTTTCTAGAGATGGTACAAGCATGGTACTGCTTCTATATAGGAAATACTGCAAAAAAAAACAAACCACAAAAAAACCTTCACAACCATACTCTAACGTTCCCCAGGTTGCAGAAAGTCTTCTAGCCATTTCTTCTGGGAATCAGAACAGGGGCCAGCAGGGTACAGGAGAGAAAGTAAAGAATGGCTTCCCCTTTCCTGCTGCCTTCATCCAGGAAATAGGGGATCAATCAGGGAGACATGACGGACAGTAGGAGGCAAACATGATGTCTTGAAAGAGAAGGAGGCCAGAATAAGAGTGTTCCAGCAGCTGTGGGACCAAGGCCTGCCCCTTCCCAAACTGACTGCCAGGACAGGGCTCTTAGCTGCTGCCTCGAGTGGCTGGGCATGGAAGTCACTTGTGGACCTCTGAAGGTGCAGCTTCAGGGAGCCAGGTCCTGCTCCCTAGTCTTTACAGGGGTGATAGGTGCTTGCAGCCACTCTGTTTGGATTGGTTTTTGCTAATGTCTGTTCTGACTGCTTGGTCTCAAAGCTTACCAACATTTAATTATTTTGAATGTCCTCCCTAGTGCACAACCTCAACACTAGAACAAGACTTTGCTTAAATTGCAAGTGTCAAAATTTAAGAGGGCTTCCTATCCTGATCTCTTTTTGTCTTAAATTCCCTCTTGACTTCACATTGCAAACCTAGGGCTTCTTCATCAACCCATTTTGATAAGTTTGTCCAAGCAAAGGATTTCCTAATCGTTCCCACTCTTCTTCATGCACTTCATTTGTATCTTAGAAGAGAAAGTGAAACACAGTCAACCATCCCAATAAAATTTACTGTTAGTGGTGCAACTTCAGGTATCTGAGATTCTATTCAGAATCATGGTTAAAAAAAAGATACGATTTACTGAGTGCTTTCCAGAAGCCTGATACAGAGCTAAGCACTTCATGTACTGTTTAATTTACATTTCCCACAGCCCCACAAGTAGAATCTGTTATTATGAGGAGATGGAGTCAGCCTGAGGCAGGGTAAGTAGCTTGCTCAGGTTCCCAAGGTAGCAGTCAGCACCTGACCACTCCACCTTGGAGGAGGAGGGCCACCCCGCTTCCACTGGCATGGTACATCCAGACGAGCCTGCCCCAGAGTCCCCTCAGAGGCAGCAGCTGAGGCAGGGCTGCCACTTGGGGCAGAGGAGTAAGACACACACACACACACACACACACACACACACACACCCACACACCACTGGAGGACAGAACACAGTGCAGGGTCAGTGCATACATATGCCTGGGCCTTCTCTCTGAGTAACTGAATAGTTAAGGTTTACTATTCTTTTTGCAATAAATGTATTCTTGGTAAACTTATTTTGCAGTACCCTTCCCCAGCTTTCACTTGAGAAGTTACTATGATGAAACCGTCTGTGTTCATTTTGCGTATTTGGGAGAATTATAGAAAAACAATAATAAGAAAAAAGGGATGCATGGCCTGACTATCGTTAACATTTTGGGGTTTTTATTTCTAGCTTATTTTTTATGTGTAGCTATTTTATCCTTGTATGTATTGTTATGATCATACCATCTATACAATTCTATATCATGTTTTTATAATTTTTTTTTGGTACCAGGGATCGAACTTGGGTCCTTGCGCTTGTGCAGCAGGTGGCAAAAGCACTGAGTTAAATCCCCGGCCTCCTCGTATCATGTTTTTAAAACTCATTATTATTACATAAAAATTTTCCATGTGATTGCAAAACTCTTCAAAAACATCAAAGAAAATAGTTTTATAACATGCTATTTAGTGGGTGAACCATAGTTTATATAATCATATCCTAGCCTTCAACACCATTTTATAAGTTTAGATTTTCATGTATCAGGTTTTCACTAAGTAAACCGGTGATGTTTGCTAACATCTGTGCTCTGTGTATCTAGGAATCAACGTGTTATAGCTGGTCATGTGGTATAAATTTGGCTTTTTAAAAAACTTTAGGATCATTTTAAAATTGTAATGAAGTAGAATAAAAGAATTCTATAGAGAGTGTCCTTGAATCTTCATAAAACATTCAGCTAAATATCTTAGGAGCTCTCTGTAGACAATGAAAAAGTATGGGTTACTTCTGGGGGTCTTCCCCAAAGAATTAAAAGAATCATACCACAGTGATATATGTGCACCCATGTTCATAGCAGCACAGTGTGTAATAGCTAAAACTTGGAAACAGCCCAAATGCCCATCAACTGGAGACTGGATAAAGAAAATGTGGTTTTTTAATAAAATGGAGTACTACTCAGCCATGAAAAATGAGAAATTAGAGACATTTATAGCTAAGTGGATGCACATTGAGGCAATACTCTTAAGTGAAATAAATAGGACACACATGAATAAATACTGAATAGTTTCTCTGGTGTGAGAAACTGAAAGTGTAAATAAGGACTAAAATGTATAATAGGTAATGTGAAATAGGAAGAAAAGGGGCAAAGGGGAAGGAAGTGGGAGGGCTAGGGGAAAGAATAGAAGGGAATGGGATTAATATGAGAAAATGGAAAAATAGGAACAAAATCTTTGTAAATAGGGAGAAATGGAGGGGTTGAAGGGAGGGCTGGGCAAGGGTGAACAATAAGAACCAAGAGAGACTATGTAAAGGTGCAAATTTCCAATGATGAATGTCATTATATTGTATACCTCAAATGTACCATTGATTAGAATGAATAATCGATAATGCAAAATAGGAAGAAAAGGTCCAAAGGGGTAGGGGGAGAGGAGGGGCAGGGGAAAGGAAAGAAGGGAAAGGAAAAATGATGAGAAATGGAAAAAATGGAAATAAAGTCTTTGTAAATAGGGAAGTGTGGAGGGGATGAAGGGAGGGCTAGGAATGGGGAAAAAATAAGAACCAAGATGCATTATGTAAAGGTACAATTCCCAATGGGTAATGTAATTGTGTTGTATACCTACAATGCACCAATAAAAGAATTTAATAAAAAAAAATGGGTTAGATAACTACACAATTATGTCATTATGTAATCAGTAACTGGTTGGACAACTAAACCCAAAGAAAACTAGTTCAAGGGTCAGTGTCGACCTGGAGAAAAGTGTCTGGTGGCCATGAGGCTAGGTCTTTAGCCTAATCTCTTTACATGTATTTTAACTAGCCATATGGGTGAAATCCTAGAATACAGGCTTATAAATTATAAATTTGTAAAAGGCAAGATTATGTGATAGAAAAAAGATCTCGGAATGGAATATTTGTCTGAGACCAAAAGTTGAAGGGACAAGGGTAAAGAAAGTCTTCTACTTAGGCCAAAAAGTCAACCATATAAATGTAAAACAAAGAATATGGAGTTAAAAGAAGTTGGTTGGCTACAACTTAGTATGAGCCCATAGTGTGACACACTGCCAAAAAACCCTCGGCAGCATGAGTAGCATGTCATTTACAGAGCAGAGATGTCACAATCCCACTGACTCTGTGCTGATGAAATTACATAGATCTGCTCTGGGAGACACATTTTAGGAAAAGATGTGACAAGTAGGAGGAGGTCACTGAAAGGGCAGTCAGCCTAGTGTGAGCTGTGGAAACGTTGTTGCCTCAACATCACCAAAGCAGTGGAACACAGGGCTGACCTCTGAAGCAAGCCTCTGCTAGGTTCCAAAACCCAACTGCCATTTACCAGCCCAGGGACCTTGGACAAGTTACTCTCCATGCCTTAGTGCCTACATCTGTCAAACGGGGACAATAGCACCTATTACATTTGGTTGTTAAGAGGGTTAAGTAGGTTAACAACTCTCAGCATTTAGAACAGTGCCTGATATTATTGTGTGGAGTTGAGTTCCAGCCTGCAGAGGTTTAGAGGGATGTGACAGAGGGCAGCAAATGTCTGGAAGCTGTCCTGAGGATGAGAAGTTATGCTTTATCCTGGAGGCTCTTGAGAACCATGTTTGTTCAATAGAAAGATAGAGGTGTGACTTGTTCATTAATGAGCACTTATGTGGTAGATGCCAGGAATATTAAAGTAAATGAAACACAATAAGTCAGGGCCCACAGGGTCTATTGAGGAAGAGGAGCGTACGCAGATTATCACAACAATGAGGGGTAACTGTTTTGAGTAACCAGGGGAAGGGGTGATTACAGTAACTCTCTCCTGGGTACTGCTTGATGCATTAACAGACGTGGGACATTTCAGCAGCATCTACAGGGCTAAGTAGGAGTTTATGTGGGAGCAGAGGGAACAGGGTGTAGGAGCAGAGATGTCACTGGGTATGGAATTTTCTAGGCGATGTTGACAAGTTGGTGATATTATAACACAAGGTGAGTGGGGTGGCCACAAATGAAGCTAGAGATAAGGGTAGGTCTTTTCCAGCTCAAAGATATATGATTCTGATTTAGAGGATGGACATAAAAATCAAGAAAATCACAGCAATATGGTCCTCATCCCCTGAGCCTTCTGTTTCTTCTACTGTCCTCTCAGTAGTCCACCACAGCAAAGGCTGAATGACCATGTTTCAGAGAAACAGAGAAGGATTTGATTCAATTTTCTAGTCACCTTTTTTCAGTATAAACAAAGGGAAATATGCCCATTTAATGGGACAGTGTCATGTTCCTAAGACATCTGCAACTTGGACATACCCGTGTGCAGAGATTGGAGCAAAGACAGGAAGGTTGGGCTCATTCCCACCAAGATTGATGACACTCTGGAAGTCCTCTTACCACACATATTTATCCATCTTCTGTTACTATGATGAAGCACCTGAGGCTGGGTGACTTACAAAGGAAAGAAATTTATTTAACTCACAGTTTGGCGGCTGAAGTTTTAAATGGCATGGTGGTGGCTCTGGTGAGGATCCCCCTGGTTTTGCCTCCTCATGGTGGATATCATGATGGAAATGTGTGCAATAGGGAGAGATCACATCCCAAAATAGAAAGCCAGAGAAAAAGAGGGCCCAGGCTTAGTCCTTTAAAAAAACCTTCTTACAAGAACCACCAGGGTCTTCAATGACCTAATGTCCTCACAGGAGGCCCCAGCTCTTAAAGTTCCTACCACCTCTTAACATCACTACACTGGGGACCAAACCTCTAACATATGAATGTTTGGGGGCAAATCATGTCCAAACCATAGCAATGGCAGAACTCAGGTACAAAGGAAGAAAGGGAAAGAGGAGCACATTATTCAATACTCAGTCCCCAGGGTCTCCATTTAATTCCATTTAATAATATTCATATAGTATGCTATAGGAGATACAGAGATGAGCAAGCCATCAACAACACCTCCTTCAAGGTGCTTACAATCTAGCATTCAAAAGCAATCAATTATATACAGCATTACCATCCTTAAATGCTAGGACTCCCACATGTGTCATAATGCAATAACTGGATTAGATGTGTCCTCCTGTTGTAAAAGCAAATATGAACCTGGACAAAACACACACAGCAGATGTTGTCAGCTAATGTATTCTGAGAGAAAGGAAGGAAACAAAAAATGAGCTTTTTTCCATCCTGGCACTCTTCCTGGGTATACCAGAGAGGAAGGCATTTTAAAGGTGGCCCACAAGTGTGAGCCATGGATCTATGACCAAAGGATGGGCTGAGCATACACATGGTGAAACTCTGGCAAGATCTAGCAGAAAGCAGACTTAGAGAACAAGATATTAGAGGTTGAAGAGTGCTGGGAGACGCTGGAGTTCTAGCTCAGCCAGAGGCAAAAACCTTGTCAACATTGCAGCATCGAGGTGAGGCAGCAGAAAGGCCATACCACAGGATTAAGGATCAGGCTCCTAAGTAAGGTTGACTTTATGTCTGCCCTATCAAAGCTTAAAACCATTCCTTGATAGGACAAGAGAACCATCAGTAAATTAACTGCATACCAGAATGAAATTCCATCATCAAAGGAAAACAATACAATTCAGATTCTTTTCAGAGTATCAACTTCACAGACGGCAACAACCAAAAGTTACTAAGAATCTGGAGGAGCAGGGGAATGTGAACCACATTCAAGAAAAAAGAACAGTAATAGAAAACCTGAACTTGAAATGTCCAAGATGTGGACTGAACAGATTTTACAGCATTATAAATATGTTCAAGGACTTAAAAATATGGTATCAATAAGTAAAGAGAGGGAGAATCTCAGCACATGAATTAAACCTATAAAAAATTCTAGAACAGAAAAGAATATCATCAAAAATAATTCACTGGGTGAATAAGAGGTGGAAGAAGATGTCAGCAAAGTGGAAGACAGAACCACAAAAATTCATCCTGGAAAAGAGGAAAAGAGATGGGACAATCTTTTGTGATAATACCATGAAAATGAATACACATATAATCAGATCTAGAAGGTAAAGAGAGAAAACGTGAGACAGAAAAACAAGTTGTTGAAAATGTTCCAAATTCGGGGAAAAAAAAATCAACTTACAGATTTAAGAAGTTCACCAAAGCCCTAATAGCATAAATACAAATAAAACCACACCTGGGTACATCAAAGTCAAGCTGCTCAAAATTAAAGATTAAGAAAAAACCTTAAAAGGGGCCTAAATGAAAAGACATATTACATAGAGAGGAATTATGATATGAGAGGAAACAAACTTCTGAAGTAATAGGGATAGGAAATAAAGCAATGATATTTTTTGAAAACCAAAAGGGAAAAAAAATCTCATAAATTCAGGATTTTATATCCAACAAAGATAAACTTTAAAAGTAAAAGTAAAATAAAAATACTTTCCAGATAACAAAGAATTTGTCACAGGACCTCAGCACTCCATGAAACTCTAGCTCCCCTCCAGCAACCCTAGCAGGCTGCATGCTTCTTAAGTTCCCCTGGAGCTTTGGTGCTTGCCACAGAGGTGGCAGCCCTGACTGAGGGGTGAGCACCAGGTGGGTGAGTACCAGGTGGGTAGGTTGGCACTCTCTGGAGGGAGCCATTGATCCCTCTGGGCCACTGAGTCAGCGGGAGAACCAGACCCACAGGCACGTTCCGAAGGGTGAGCTTTGATTTGAGGAGGCAGCAGCAAGGCATCACTGGTATGCATAGTGAGACCTGTTGTCAGAGTAATGAAATACCTGCAGACTGATTGGTAAAAAGCTACTGCTTCAAGTCCCCACTCCCTCGATTATCACTTTAATCTGGAAAGTATCAATTCCTGGCAAGCAGGGTATCTCCAGGACCCTGCCTCAGGACTCTGGCTGACTTCTGCTCTGATTGCTTGGTGCCTGGACTGTGCCAGTTGTTAAAGATGTAAGCATTGCCCCTGCAGCCCTGTGGGGTTGCTTCCCAGGAGGAAGCTGTGGTGTTCTCTTAAGAGTGGGAAGACAACACCAAGAAGCTTGGGGACAGAGTGGGGTGCCTGCTCCTGGGACCTCTTCTGCACTGAGCAGGGGACAGGAAGGTACTGAAAGCAAAAAAAATTAGCTTTCCAAGTCTGTTCAAATATTTAGGGACACTTGACTCTCTAGTACAACTTCTGTTTTAATCCCTTAGGCCATATTTTTCCCTTTTAAAAGGGGATATTTCACCGTCTTTTAAATAAATCTCTTTAGCTCCACTGATTTGGAATAACATGTTTAGCAGCTTAAGAAGAAAATGACCTTTCCTGCTAGCCGGTCTCTTGGCAGGGTGCCCTTCCATAAGCCCATTTTCTCAAGGCCTCTGAGTGACTGAGCCCCTCACAATGCCAGCACTATGGAATACAGTCCTATTCTGGAGTTACAGGCAAGTCTGCCCCTGCTCCCTGCACCTGAGGTTTACCATCTGCCACGTGGAGAGCACCCAGCTATGCAGACCACAGATACAGACCACAGACACCCAAAAGGCACTTTCTTAGCCATCTGCAAAGACCCTATTTCAGCCACAGAAATGAACAGTCTTTGTCCTTGCTTCAGTTTCAAAGGAATTTGTGATTTAGGGATGGATTCTGAGTGCTTCTCAGGCAGATGGAGGAGTTTATCCTGGCTGAAGGAGCCATCAGAGGCTAGCCAAGCAGCCAGAAACGGGGAGGAGGAAGCAAGGTTGATCAGCACAAACCCTGCTGGCCAGAGCCCTATACAAGGGTTTGTAAGCAGGCTGCCAGTGTTCAACCTCAGGTACTTCTTTGCCTCCTCTGGGGCCTTGAATCAAACCATAGCCTTAACAAACTACAGTAATTTGCTGAGCCCTCAAACACTCATTCGTACTGAACTGTGAAACCAGTGTTTTTGTTTTACAATAACATCTTAGGGAAATAGAAACAATGTACTATATCACTAAGGTAGCATATGTTTTCCAAAATCACTGTTCAGATCATCTGATTAACAGTTAAAATCATACCTAAGCAGAACAGATACTCCTTTTGGTGTAGGTCCCTGGTTTTTGTAGCTTTCCATCAAACTGTCCATGGTGGAACAGGCAGTTTTCAAGCCCATGTTGACAGAAACACTACAAAGCCATCCTGTGCCTCAAAACCCTACCATTAGCTGCCAGTCCTAGTTATGGTCCTTGCTTCAAATTCACCCAGTTATCTCTGTCATTTTTGTGATGAAATGTGAGAACCACAGCACCGAGCATCAGCTAATACATCAGGAGCATCCACTTCTGCCACAGGCAGACTCAGATCAGGGGCCCTTAAGAGGTGAGGCGCATTAGAATCCCCAGGAGGCTGCAGACACATAGGTAGATGACCCTAACTCTCACAGCTTCTGATTCAGCAGGTCTGAGGTGAGACCTGATAATCCTTGTCTCTGAGGGGTTCCCAGGTGAAGCTCATGCTGCTGGTCCGGGACCACATATTGAGAACCCTTGAAATACTTTTTTTTTTTTTTTTTAATTTAAGGAATCCTAATGAGCTTTGGAGGCAACATGTAGAAGCATTCTGAATGAAATAAGAAGACACAGACTATGAAATAGAAAAGGGTTAGGGCTCAAAGGCAGGCCAGTCTAACAGAAAACGTAAAATTGCTTGAATGATCCACCAAAAATACAAGACCTCTAGTTTCCCAGATTAAGATGAACCCTTTCCTCTTCCTTTCTTTCCTGGGCATTTTCCACCCACAGAGGCCAGGTGTCTGGTAGTCTCCTGGGAGCCCCAGCAGGGGCCCTGTGGCAGAATGAAAAGTGGTTCTTTCTCCAGCCCATGGGTGGCATTTCCTGAAGGGAAACATTCACACCACTAATCAGGCTGTCGACATGCAGTTCGGGTGCTCTGCGTGCTTTCCAAGGGAGTCCTGACATTTCTTAGAGTTTACACAGGGCTCCATGAAGCCTCTAATGACACTTTTTTCCTTTTGAGATCATCTACTTCCTAATAGGATAGATTCAAAGGAAAACATGCTCCAATCATTCAGCTGCCTCTTCTTGACACAAATAACAAGGAACTAATTAGCAGGCCTGTGGAGGAGATGGGCAGAAAGGAAGTCAAATAGGACCTCAGGCAGGGAAGCCAGGCTTAGGCAGGGAAGCCAGGCTTAGGCAGGGGTCGTGACTTACCCCTGGGCTATGATGCTAAGATGGGTGCTCATCTTATGGGGGGCAAACTGCTGTCTAGGTGTCTGGCAGTTATTACCATGGCATCTATTTGGGCAAAGAGTTGTTAGTGATTTAGCCCTTCGTACATCTGGAAGCACTTTGACATCTACACTTTCATTTGACTCTAACAAGAATTCTAGGAAAAAAGGAATGGGAATGACTATCTCCATTAGATGGGTAATAAAATTGAAAAGTGAGGCTCAGCAAAAGCAGTGGACACAGAATCAAAACACATGCTCAGTGTTTACTGTGTCTGACCAGGAGGGCTCCTCCTTTTTCATTTTATCACCTGTGAAATGAAGGGGCTAAAGAAGGCAATTATGAGGTCTTTTTACAGGTCTCTTGTTCTAGGAATCTGCCGTGTAAGGAAAAGGATTTGTGCAAGGTCATGCATTAGTCATGAGAGTAATAACAGGCAGCTGTGTTTCCAGGCTCCCTCTGCTGAGAAAGAGCCATCAGAGCATGCCCTCACTGTCACCTAAAGCCATCTCCCCACTTCTTGGCTACAGAGCCCTTAGCTGCCCTCTGGACCTTGCAACGACAAAGACCCAGGGGTGGTACAGTGGAAGGACACAGACTCAGAAGGCTCCTTGAGCATGGCTTGGAGCCCAAAATGGCCAGCTGCTCATTACTGCAGAGAAGTCCATTTTCTTTGGCATCTCCTTCCCTAGACCAACATAATGGGCACCCACCCCATGGCAGGCCCTGTGCCACATAAAGGGATACGGAAGTGGAAAGACACATTTTCTACCAAATGAGAAAGATGCAGGGGGTGAGAGGCAGGCTGCTCCATAGTGCTGGGTGGGACACGCTTAGCTCTGAGGCTCAATCCAGTCCCTAGTTGGACCAGTTAGCCTGTCCCTCATAATGGGCTATATCAGTCTGGAAAAAGGAACCTCTCTTTGTAAGCACAGAAAGGTGCTAGCTGCAGCCCAGGTGAATCTTGTCTTCTTCAAAGAAAGTCAGGACCTATCAAACTTCAGGAGAATTTAAGTCTTTATTTTTAGTGGTACTGGGGATTTAACCCAGGGCCTGGTGTGTGCTAGGCAAGTGCTCTACCCCTGAGCTACACCCTCAGTCTAAGGTTAAGTTTAGAGAACTTGGCTTGTAGACATTATTTTCCAAGCACACTGGAGAGAGCCGGCATGTGTCTGATCCCAACAAGTCCACTGTCTGGAAGAACAATGAGCTCTTTTTCTGAGACTCAAGGCTTTTTGATGCATGGAGTCAATGAACCCAGCAGCTTCCTATCTGCAGTGAACTGGTAGATGACTATTCTTCCATCTGTACAGTCAACAGAATTATTTGAGGGTCATGTCTCAGGCACAGTGGTCAGACTCCAAGGGAGAAATCAAGAGGAACAAGAGCAAGGGATGCTCCACCTGGGACAGAACAGACGCAGACTCAAATATGCACAACAGTGGAGAATGCTGAGTGTTAGAAAATGGTGGCTATGGGACAGGAAAAGGTGACAGGGGAGTACATATGAAGGACAGGTTAACTGCAAACCAGGGTCCAGGCAGACTTCCTCAAGAAGATGGTACACCAACTGTCCCCCTAGCTGGATATGAGTTCTAGCCCCCCACCCCGCTACAGCAGTGTGTAAGCATGAGAAAGTCATTTCTCTCCATTTTCAGATGGACCATTTGCCCTAAGTGTCTTGCAGAATTATAGGGATTAAATGGGAACTGATTTAAATGCACATTGGATAAATAGAAGCACCAAATATAAAGCCTTTTCATCATCACCAGGGGAAAGAGGGCAGGAAGCTAAAAGCAGAAAGCTCAGGAGGGAGGAAGCAGGCTGGGGGCAAGTGGCACCTGCCAAGCCCAGGGGTGTGGGGATGATGTGGGCTCTACCAGGCTAGTAACCAGCTCCAATTATTTTTTTAACCTCCCACAGATAATTTATTGAAGCGAGCCCAACAAGAGTAAGTCAGAACATCTAACTTCTCCTGCATCCTGAAAATGAAAGTCCCAACATGGGAAATGCATGACAAGATAACACTGAGGACCACAGCCCTTATGTTCCTTCCAGGAGCCCCAGCTCTCCTATGGGTCTAGGCTTGGTGGGTGTTAAGCAAACAGCCAAGTAATGAATGGCTGTAGTCCTTACTGCTTTCCAAGGACTTCTGCATTCATGTCCATTTTGATTCTTAACCACAAGCCAGAGGAACAAATGGCATGGATTATTATCCCCAAAGATGGAGAAACTGAGGCTCCAAGGACCATCTATGTCCAAGCTAGCAACCATCAGAAGGGAGTCCAGACCCTAATTCTTCACACAGTGGTGCTTGTTCACACCATGACTCCTCCTTGGAATTATATTGCAACCAATCATCACCACACCAAATGCTTTCTGACTACACTGAAGGCTACTATGTGCTGTTATAAATTATTTTCCTGTGGCACTTCACTCAATCAGATCCTTTCAACCAGGCATGGTGGCACACACCTTTAATCCCAGTATTCAGGAGGCTGAGGCAGGAGGATCACTACAAGTTTCAGGCCAGCTTGAACTGTAAAGTAAGATCCAGTTGCAAAAAACCATACCAAATCAAACCAAACCCAACCCCAAATCAACACAAAATAAAACAAAAACAGCCCATTCCTCATATGGTCACTCTCCAATGGTACGAGTTTATCCAATTCAGAAGGTGGTTTTTATGGATTCTCTGGGTCTTTTACCAAATAAAAACTGGTTTGGGTTAAAACCTTTGATTCAATTGTTTGGAGTCATTGCTCTGTAGAAGAAAGGAAAGGAAGAAACAGCCCAGGGCATTAGGAAGACAGAAAAGAGTCCTATATTTTTGTTGTTGTTTTTTCACCACAGACATTTCTTCCTAGAGTCACCTGTCAGTTTGACAGATGGCCGGGCTGCAGAAGTGGGCAGAGGGTAAACTCCTGGTTAAGGTGCAAAGTACTTTGTGGCACCAATGACCCAGAGCAGCTGGCTGATGTGGGGACTGGCCTAGAGCCCCAGTCCCAGCCAGTGGGGATGGGACAGGGAGCCAGGCCTGCCTTGCCTGTGGTGCCTTCCCAGCAGCTGCATCAGGCTGATCAGCCGGAAGAGAGAGCAGAGGAATGGGGTGGCAGAGAGACAGCTGAAGCAAGCGTAAGGTCAAAGCTACCCCCACTTTTCATGACTCACCCCCAACTCTTAACTGTTAACAGTTCATGGTACACTGGCTTCCTAGAGGATGTTTTACTCTAATAAAGAATTTTTAAAAGTACAGTTTTTGGTAGGAGGCTGGAAACCACTTTCCTAAGATCTGTTGAGGGGAGCCTGGTGATATGCTCACGTTGCGGGGCTCAGAGGCACCCCCAGGATGGCAGGAACCTAAGCGGGGGAAGGGATAGACCATCTGAGAACCCACATCTCCTGAAGGGACAGGGATCAAAGAGGGGGAGGTCTGGGCCTTAAGGGAAAAAATGTCAGTGTGAGACGTCTCCACCAGCGTGTCCAGTTCAGCTCTGATCGCTGAGGCTGGGGGAGGATTCAGTTACCCACCATGGGGATCTTAACAGAGCCATCCTGACACCCACGCTTTTCTACCACACTGAGTGGTGAGGGCACCATGGGCCCCTGGAGAGCTGAATCATTAGCTGGATTATGCACAGTGAAGGTCAAATTATCAGACTAGCCATCCCCTCCCACATGCCACAGACTTGGAGGAAGGGACACAAAATGGGTCTGCTTTGATGGAAGGAGCAGACGGGACCAAGCAGAGCATGGGCTCATAGGATGCAAAGTCTCACCAGGTATCCAGAGCAGACAGTAGGGCGATGACACGGTTATGTGGACAGCAGGGATAAGAGGACACAAGGAAATTCACCAACCACACAAGCCTAAACCCCACAGAGCTGGAAGAAGTTTAAGAGATTGTCTAGTCCAACCTTCTACTTGTACATCCTGGAGTTATTGGTCATGGCCACAGGACAGAGGCAAGATTAAGAACCAGATCCCCGCACCCCCCACCCACAAAGGCTTTTCAGACCAGGGATCTCCCTAGCACCTTTTAGCCTCCCCCACGTATTGGTTGCACTCCCCTGATTACCATGGATTGAGGGACACTGTCTGGAATGTGTGCATTCTCCAGAATTCTACAGGCCCCTCCAGCCAGACATACCTTGTGAGAGTAATGCTGATCAACGATCCTTGCCAACCCAAAATCCCCAATCTTGAGCACAAGGTCTTCTGTGCTGATGAAGATGTTGGCAGGCTTCAGGTCCCTGTGCAGCACATTAGCGGAGTGGATGTACTTGAGCCCACGGAGCAGCTGGTACATGAACAGCTTGGCGTGCTCCTCCGTCAGCGTGCCCTGCTCCAGCAGGCGCGCCAGGTCAGTCTCCATGTATTCCTGGACGATGTAGGCCACACTGTACTTGAAGAGCTCACCCTGTAGGTCAGTGCCCTTGGGCCCCAGCACCTCATACACCTTCACAATGTTGTCATGGTCCAGGCGCCGTATGATCTTGATCTCCCGGAGTGCGTGCTTCATGCTGCGGGTGTCGCTCAGGGCAATCTTCTTCACAGCCACCTTCCGGCAGGCCTGGCTGTCCACGGCTGATAGCACCAGCCCGTTGACGCCAAAGCCCAGGGGTTTGAAGTCAACAAAGCGCCCACCAAGGTCGTACCCATAGATACTGGCAAAGCAGTCACCCTTCTTGGCCATTGTTGGCTCAATGGTCTAGAGCTGCCCATGTGATGAAGGGGCAGGCAGGAAAGGGCAGGTCTTGGCTAGTGGCTTCTCCAGCACTCCTCATTTTGCAAAGTTTTGCAGCTCAGAGATGCTTTTGCCCCTGGTGTAGGTCCCTGCTGGCCAAGGTACAACTCTGGAAGTTCAGATCGTTTTCCTCACCTGGGTGGGGACAGATGTCCACCAACTCTTCTGCTTCCTGAATCTTCCTTGATGTTTAGAATGGCTCATCCTTCTTGCAAATCTAGCATCGTAGAAGGAAAATCCAGGATGATCATCTGGGGGAAGGTGACATTTTCTGTCACCATGGATCTCAGAGTATAATATGCAGCAACTCTCCCCTTTGAATTCCTTGTTGTAAAAGGCGCTTTCTGGCTGAAGTGCAAGAGCTGTTTGCTGAGATGTCCTTGCACTCAAAAAGGTCTAAAGCTCAGCCTTATCAGAGCGTTCCTCTATGCTCTGAGTAGTATGAAGGAATCCTGCCAGAGGGTTCTGGAGGCTTCTAGGGGCTTCTTTCTATTTCTGTCAGGTTTTTTAAAAACCAGCTTACCTTAGAATTCAAAAACCAAACCAGTCTGGTGAGTATTAGGGAAAAAAACTAGAGAAAGCCAAGCGCCTCTCATGAGTTCTACACCAAGTTATACCTGATGTCCCAAGTCCAAAGGGAACTTAGCTGCCAGGCCAGGATCTTCCAGAGCCTTTGGATGTGGGTAGCATCCTTTTTCACCCATGTATCCACACCACCTTCACTGAGACTGTTCTGCTGTCCACAGAGGGCCCGCAGGAATGTGGCATCGTTCAGACTGAGTCTCCTTCCCTGTCAAAGAAACAACGTTGGGTAAATTTCCACACTCCGGCTTCCAACACCTTCCCACTGTGTCTTTTGTTAACCAGCCCAAGTGTTATTTGATCTGTCCAGCCAGCTGAAACACTGCTTGCTCAGGGGATTCCAGCTTCGCACAGCCCCCCTCTCCCTTCCCGTGTGCAGAGCTCCCTGGGCAGAGAGAGAGAGGGAAGGCGGGTTAATTTGATAAGCCCATCAGATGGTGTGCTTTTTATGTCAATTCCTGCTACCCTAAGGTTAGCATGTGAAGGCTGTGGGTGGGAATCATCCTTCTGACCTCTGCAGAATTAAATTGTTATGCTTTCCAAACACAGACATCAGCACTGGCTAGGAAGAGTGAGAGTCAAAAGGAACTAGTTGCAAACAGAATATAAAAGATCAATAGTCTTGTGGGCCTCTTTTCCTTCTTTTTTTGCAAATGACCTTCAATATTTTAAGAGAGAATTTGTGTGGACTGAGATTTAGTGACTCTTATATTACTTGCTTACCACGTAGGTGGCAGAATCACACATATAAAATTACAAGGAAACTACTCCTACGTAAAAAAAGGTCTCTCTGCCTAGAAATGAGGGCACAGACTCCCCAGTGCTATATCAGGGCTGGCAAGGAGGGCTGCATTCTTTTTGATGAAGGTATGCATCTCTTTAAAGCAATGGGTCTAATCCAAACTGGAATGATCCCCTCTGGTGGCTATGGATTCAAATTACAGGGATAGGACCTAACTGCGGAGAAAAAACCCTGCAAAACTAGCAATGTCAATTCAAAACACTGAATTGTAGCTTCCAAGAAAATGACAGGTTTTCCAAATTCATAAAGTCCATGATACATGGAGAAAGAACACTGTATCCAGCACACAGGAGGGAACCTGGCCAGGCTCCTTAGTTCTCATTATGCTATAAAGCCCCCTGTAAGGACACTTTCCTATCTGAAATCTGCACAAGTCTGCAAATGATAAATGAAGCAAAAGCAACCATGAACCTGATACCCTGAAATTAAGGAGGCAAATGATGGAACACAGATGATCAGAAATGGCAAATAATCAGATTTCCTTTGAGAACTAATGAAGGAAATTTGCCAAGGGTCTGGAACATAGCAAGCGTTCAATAGATGTCACCTGGTTGTTGCTACTGTCAAACATTCCCTTACATCTGAATAAGGTGTTACTAACTTCACTGATGACTAGTCAACTCTTCAGGGACTCTACTCTGCAGTTTGTATTGGGTCCAGCAGCAAAAATCATCACAGATTTACAGAACTTCATATTGGGAAGCAATCTTAGCGAACAAGTCCCACGGTCCTTAACTGGAGATGGTACTGCCCTCCTTGGCTTTTTTGACTAAGAGTCACTACTGGCCTTTATTCAGAAGGGTCAGATTTGTTAGCCATTCTACCAAGCAACCCCGTTAGTGAGTAACTGACATTCATGCTTCTACCTCCAAATGCTGAGAGCATCTCCACCTAGAGACTCTGGTCCAAGTTCTTACTGCAGGACACTGGGGCTTTGTGAGCACCAGTTCAGTGCTTCCAGGGGTAACAAACAATGCATGGATAAGTGAGTGTTTTTTGCTCTGTTTAAGGATGCTTGACCACTTAGAGAAGGTGCTGGGACCATCCTCCAAGCCAGTCTCTGGCCTGTGCTAGTGAAGTCATCCCGGATGCCTAACTCAGGAGAACCAAAGAGCCCTGCATCCCCATTCTGTCTGTCCTTTGACGCCTGCAGCAAGCCAGGTAAGCTTCTTGCACTTCCACCCACACTTGTGATCTGGTTCCCAAGGGCACAGCCAAGAGAGACAATCACATATGTTATTCTATGAGGAGAGACATCTAAGCCTCCTTCTCTTTCCTGCTCCCACTGGTTGTAAACAGACAGGAATGGGCCCCTATGACATCACAGCAAGCTGAAAGGAGTTGGTGGAGATTGCTGCAATGCAGATAATGTGAATAATTAAGAGGTGTTTCATTTACGTTTAACTCTAGCTTTTCCTCTCACATGTGGGAGGGACTGTCTTTTCTGCATGCATCTCTTTCTCAGTGGGCTTCTCAATATGCTATCAGCCGGAGCAGGTACCATGTTACCTCAGTAGGGCTCAATTCCAGCCACGCCACCTTCCTTCCTCTCAAACCTCTAAATATACTCTTAATTCCTGTTTCGCTTCTCTGCTTGAGCCTTCCTGGTTCCTGAAATGTTCTCCAGCTTCCTTCCCACTTGCTGAAATCCTGTCCATCACTCAGAATCCAGATGAGGTCTCCCTTCCTCTCTGAAGTGCCTGTTTCAGTTCTCAGTGACATTTCTTCCTTTTCTAAAGTTCTGCAGTGCTCACTTGTGCACTGTATCGGGCATGTATGGCATGCTAACCTAGGCTGCTGTTTGGCTTTTTATACGTCCATCTTCCAATTCAATTTTAGGCTTCACAAGTACAGTGGGCAAAGTGCACACAAGAAATCACTGTGGACAGGAGGGACCAAGTACTGTGTACTCTGCCTGCAGAACTGTGCCTCCCACATTTCCTAGATGGTCAGCTGTGTCTCCCTATGCCTGCTGCTCTTCTCACAATAAGCCCAACTATTCAGGTAAGCCCATGTCCCTGAACTTCACTCTCTTGGCATCATGTGCCTCTCTCAGAATTTCAACACTATCTAGGCAGCTCTTGTCTGCCTAATTCTCTGTCCCTCTTCTCAAACCTCTTCATTTTCTAAATTTCCTTCTCTGATTCCTCTATAATGTTTATTGTAAACCCTCTGCCATTCTCCACAAGTGGGTTGATTTACAAAATATCTCATCCCTGTGAAATCTTAGATTAGTGATTCATTTTGGGCATGATATACTGAGAAGCATGGCCCATCACCCCTGGAGAGAGGCAGATTGGCATCTGGATGTGGCCTCCCTGGGCGACAGAGAGGGTTCACCAGCTCTCAGGGTGAAGCAGCTGCTCAGGAGAAAGCCCAGCCATTCTCCATTTGCACGTGGTGGCTCAGAGCTACTTGGAATCCCAGGTGTGATTTCAAACCCAGGGAGCTGGCATTCACTGTGTGAGACAGAAAGGTCACCTGTTCAGCTGTGCTAGAATGACAGCCAGCAAGAGGAATGCATGTAGCTCCTTCAAGGGCAGCCCAGGCTTCCACAAGTCCGTGACAAGCGTTATTCTGAAACACAGGACCCAGGACAATGGACCTTTAGCTCGACTCTGATTTCTCACTCACTCCAGCAACAGTTTATTTGAAGCCAATTAATTATTCTTTCACTCATCCGGCCTTTTAACACATAGAGGCAAAGCAGAGACAAGATGGTGTGTGTGAACTGTCCCTTTCTGGGATTCCTGGGGCTCTGTTTTACAAATCAGCTTTGGAAAATCTAAATTTAGACTCACCTCCCCAGCTGCTCAGATCCTCCCAAATCTCGTGCTTTTGACTTTCAGCAGAAAATATGGTCTCCCTGTGAGGTGCTGACATTTCACAGATACTGCTTTCTTCCCTCTCCTGTGCCCTGAAAAATCTGCAGTAAATTCTCAGGCAGGGCTGATGTTTACAGTTGACGAGCTTGTGTACTGTACAATGTAGGGGGTACCATTCATATCACAGTTGGGACTGACTGACTCCAAGGTTGATGGTCCTTATCACTAGAGTCTATGTTAATGAAGTCCTCTCGATCAGAGACTAGTAAACTTTTTCTATAAAAGGCCAAAGAATAAATATTTAAAACTTTGTAGGACCTAGAGTTTATGTTGCAACTACACTCTACTGCCTTTGTAGCACAAAAGCAGTCACAGACAACTGTGTGTCAATAAAACTTTATTTATAAAAATAGGTGGTGGGCTAGCTTTGGCCCGAGGGCTATAGTTTGTCAACCCCTGCTCTAGTTTTTTCACAAGGACTGTTGGAATCTGGACTCCTTCCTGGCTCTTCCTACACTGTCTTCTTCTTGAGCTTAGTCTCCCTGCTGCCCTGCATGGTGCATGGTGCATGGTGCATGGTGCCAGGGCTGCTTTGCTTGGAGGACCCTGCATCAGACACACCCCACCTGAGTTAAGCTCCTCTGTCAGTTATGTCCTCAGGCCCAGCCTTCTTGTTCCCAGAAGCCTCCCTATCTGGCCCAAAACTTCATCTCATCCTCATTGTATGGCCCCGCTGATGTGCCTCACTCTCGAACCCACTTGTGATCTAATAGAAGCCTCTGGAGAGATGGCAAGAAGCATGGTGAAGAAGATGAAGGTGTCTAGTTGCCTATTTAACAGTGTCTAGATGAGGACATGGTGGGGTTGCTGTGGGCCAAGAGTTTTACCTGATTATTTCAAGTGGGTCTCATAACAACCCTAAAGTTAATATCTTTCTCCCATGAAGATCCCAGAGGGAAGTGATCTGCACCGTCACTCTTTGGCAGGCAAAGAATCTAGGATAGAAATCCAGGTTAGTCTGATTCCAAAGTCCATGTTCTCAACACTTTATGATCATGTCATATTAATCCAAGAGAACCAGGAAACATCTAGGCAAATGTAACTTCTCAAGCCTAGCAAAGGGAAAATGTGGGGTAAGCACACCTTGTGGAATTTTTTAAAACAAGAGCCAGCCACCTTTCTAGCCTGCATTCAACATTGTGGAGGCCACAGTTAATAAGCCCAGTCTCTAGAAAGAGAAACTGAGAATATAATGTGGAAATAAGATTGAGTTGACAAAAAAAACAAACAAGCAAACTCAAGTTCAACCAACCCTAACTTTACCACCTTCCATCTGGTTCCTGCCCTCTCCTTGAAACGTGAGTCTCAGTCACACTGGAGCTTGTGACTGGCTGTCCTAGAGATGAGCTGGCTGATTTATAGAGGCCTTGCTTGGCACCACTGTAGCTGTCACTATGGTCATCCACCTAGATCAGAGATGGCAAACCTTTTCGAGCTTTCAGTGATACAAAGAGCTCACTGCAGCACATGTCCCATAGGTTTGCCACCACTGACCTAGACCACTCCTGCTTCCTCCACACAAACACTAACAGGTGTAGTTCAGCTGCCAAGTAGAAATGACTCAGAAATGGTCTACACCAGGGCCTCTCAGTCTCAGCACTGTTGAGCTAAATAATTCCCAACTGGGTCTGTCAAGTGCCCTGGAGGATATCTAGCAGCACCCCTGCTACCCTCTCCCCACTTGATGCCAGTAATGCCCTCCAATTGTAACAACCAAAAATATATGCAGACACTGATATTTATCCCTTCTAGGGCAGGCATCAAGTCTGCCCCAGCTGAGAACAACCGGTCTAAATGAACAGAGTAGCAGTGTCTCTGAGACTTCAGTGAAGCTGCAGCCCAGGGCTGCGGTCACTGCATAGTTAACAGAGGAAAAGTCTCTTCTGAGTTCTTGAATGGGATCACACAAGTATTCTGGCTTGGGATCAGCAGGCCCTTCTTTGTTTTGTACTGTACACCACTATTAACAGCCTTGGTCCTGAACCACTGCATGTCAATTGCACTACCCAGTCCCTGCAACAGCCTCACACATTTCCACAAGCCCTTGTGGGCGACAGCATCTCTCCAATGGGGTTCTCATCCCCATTGAGAACCTTGAGTCTAAGCCACTGGTGATAATCCAATTTCTCTTTGGTAGGGATTGGCTTAAGGTTGATCATGAGACTCAGCCTTTTAGGAAAGCTTGTGGTAGGGGCGTGGCTGAAGGAAGAATATCCCTCCTCAAGGAAGAAAAAAAACCACTTCTGGTCTTTGGGTGTGGTTGTAGAGGATGTGATGTTGGTGCTGCAGTAGGCATCTTGAGACCAGGTGGGGAAAGCTAGCACACTAGACCCAAGCTAAAACACTAGAGTTGGCAGGTGAACAGGGAACCCTGCCAACAACTCCAAGTAGCTGAGCCATGCCGGCAACTATCTACCTTCAACTTTCTTTCCAACAGAGATCATCAAGGCTATGGGCGTCTGCAGTAAATACTGTAAATACTTAATGTCCTTGCCAGGCAGCAGCGCTACCCACCCCGGATTGTATTCCCTTATACAATTTCCTTGAGAACATGCCTGTGGGGTTGCTGCCAAGAAAGAAGCAGGTGGGTTTCCCTGCTGTCCTTAGTTCCCTGAGCAGGGTTAAGAAGAAAGCAACAGGGGGTCAGAAGGAAACGTTTGCAGAAGGAACATTAAGACATTGAGGTGGGGGATTAGTTCCTCCTGCGCTGCTTTTTCTTTTGAACATTACATAACCAGCCAGGGAGAACAAAGGCTTCCCAGGGCTCCCAACACTAAAATAGCGGAGAGAAATTCCGGCTGCCTCATCGGAGACCCAGTCCCCACACAGGCAAAGCTGGGGAAGGCGGAGCCCTCTGGATCCCAGCATGTGAGGCTTGGGCGTTGGTCGTCCTGGGAACAGAGCCTGCTGCACAGAGGCACCTACCACACCTGCAGCCGGGACTCCGGCTTCTGGCATACAAGTGTGCAAGGGGTGCATGCGAGTGCCTCAGTCCTGATTTTTGATGATTCTTACATTTGACCTTTGCAGATTCAAGGTGAAACTTCTCATTCTCCCTCTTTAAAGGAAGGGAGCCAGAGATAGTAGAAGATGGCAGTTCCTTTCAAAATCTTACTCAGTGCAATGATGACTGATAGCTAGAAAGGCAAAGCCCTGGTTGGGGCTGGCTTTGTTGGGCTGTGATCTGAAGGGAAGCCTTCTCAGCCAGGGAACAAGCTTTTCAAAGCCAGAGCCTGCACCTTTAATTCTCTGGCCCTTGCTCTAGCCCCAACTAAGCGGTGCTCACAGAGCCCCATACCCTCTCTGAATTCAGAGATGACTCTGAGCCCATGTCATGAGCCACCATAGGAAAGCAAGTCCTGATCCTTCCTGCCAAACCAACAGTAGCACCGCTTCCTCCTACCTCAGAGGGAGTCCATGACAGGGATGCTAAAAGATTCCAGTTTTGTAGCAAGGAGTCACCATCACCTTCCTTTTAGAGCAGAAATGGCAAAAGTCTGGTGTCATATGGAAAATATCATACCTGCTATTGTTATGCCTTTTTGTGCCTATGACAGACATTGAAAATCAGTCCTCACTCTCTTTCCAGATGAGCCAGGAAAATCGGACTCTTCTCACCCTGCACTCTGGAGAGAACGCTCTCCCACAGCTCGAGCGGGCAGTCGGATGGACAGAGCTTATCTGCACCCACGGCCTTCACTGAACTGAGCCTCTCCTTGCTGCGCCAGGCCCTTGTTCCTGGGCCACACCTGCCTTGCTGCCTAGGTGCACAGTCCAACTCTGCCTAGGCACTGGGCATGGTCACATGCACTCGGTGATGCCTGACTTGATGTTCCACAAGGATGCAGCAAGGCAGTGTCACTGTCCCACTCCTTGAGCAGACACAGCACAGTGTCATGCATAGCAGGTGAACTCCAAATACCACTCCCTCCTCTGCCTTCCACTTGGCAGAGAGTCAAAGTGACTTCCTCAAGGTCACACACTGCAAAGTCACCCTGTCACTGCAGTGCTCCTCTATCTCTGACACACCTGAGTACTTGTTTTTGGCTTTCTAATTTTCCTAGCTCCTTCAAGAAGGATTTATCCTGCTTCCTCAAGTCACTTTGGGGACTGACATCCTTCTTAAATGTCTCCAGCCTCCTAACTGCTCACTGGCCACACAAGACATTTTTTTTAGCCCATTGACAATGTCCTGCTTGCTCTCCCCTGGCTCTGTGCCTTTGCACAGCTGTTCCTTCCAATGGGAAAATTTCACCTTCTCTTCACTGGCTGCTTCTTAATCTTCCCTTAGTTATAAGTTTAAATGTCCCTCCTTCCAGGAAGCCATCCCTGACGACTCCTTTTCCTCCCCAGACAGGCTCATCTATCTGTTCAGACTCTGTTTCCCTGGTGCCCTTCCTCTCAAGTCACCTTTCTCCCCTGTTTCAGCTTTAATTGCTTGTGCTTAGTGTTTCTGGGAGCTCGGTGAGGAAGGCAAGGACACCTTTATTGTGCACCTCATCTCGTCAAGGTGCCTAATCCCTAACCAACTCAATAATAAATAATATTTGAGCAGAACATTCTGAGAAGCGCTATGCTCCATACCATTGCTGATTATTTCAAATGTGTAACTCACTTCCTTCCTCCCTGCAAGGGTTGCCAAGTAAACAGGTGAATTTCACAAGTCCTATCTGATTCAAATCCTGGATTCAGTCCCTTTACATTTCATAGAGTTCTTGACTTCTCTCACCAGCCATGCTGGGCCATTATCTGGGTAATATGTGCGTAGGGAGACCTCTTGCTATTCCCACGGAGGCTAATCATTTATAGATGTTGTGTTCAGGGGGCAAAAGAACCAATCCTAGAGCAGACAAAAAGTGTATTCTCTCTTTTTTTTATTGCATCTCCCTGTTCACAAGCAGCAGAAGTGGTATTTTAAGACCTCAGATAACAGCAACATGGGCCACATGAGGCTGTCACAGCAGAGCTGAGTTGGAGCCAGGAGGTCTGGGTTCTAGTCTCACGCTACCTGTGAGCTCTCCCACAAGGCTTTCAACACTGCTCCCTTACTCATGGGGAAGAGAACAAATAGGCTGGCAATAGGAAAGTACTTCCAAAAGTAAAACACACAAATCGAGGTAACAGCCATGATCATAACTCAACTATATTAAAATTAAAACTTCCACAGTGGTGTGCACCGGCGCGGATGTGGGGGTCGGGAGTGTTACCCATTTTTGTGCTTTGGACACATCTTGACACACCTCCGATAGCAAGGGGCCTTCACACGGCAAGAGGTGAGTACTGGCCCACCAGCCATTGTCCTTGTGTTTTGAGCCTCTTTTTGAAGGAGGTCTGAGGAGAAGGAATTTCAGGCTAAATTATCTCTATCTTTTCTTCCAGTACATCCTGTGACAACCAGCTTAGGATGGGGCACCTAGGAAGGAATCAATCAAGAATCACCTCTGGCTAAGCAGGTCCATGCTGGGAATGCTACTGGATCTGTTCCCACTCACCATACTGTGCGGCCATGTGTCCAGCGGTCTCTCTCCTGGCCTCCTCTGTGAGTGCCCATTTCACAGAGCAGCTACTAAGCCCAGAGAGTCAGATCTATGTGGAAAGCACATGGCAGGGGTGTGGCGCCCTGGACAGGAGCCATGTGGTCCTGTGCATGCTTTTCATTTTGCTCCTAGCTCTAGCAGGACAGAAACCTGGGAGTGCCACTGGTCTCCTGTCCGTGCCAGCCCTAAAGACATTAGACACATACACACATGCACACCCCCCCACACACGCAGCTCTTGTCCTTGGTGGTAGGGGCCCCATGGGAGGCCACTGGACTCTATTACATGGAGACAACACAGGCACAGGTGGCTCTGCTGCTTGGGAAGGGAAGGCAAAGAGGAGAGAAGAAAAACCAACAGAGAGAGCAGGGGGTGGGCAGTGGCTTGATGAACCTACCCTAGGTTCCCAGGCAAATGAAGCAAAGAATGGGAACTGGATGTGATGGCGCATATCCCTCCAGTGGACTTGTGCTCTCTTAGCTGGTTTTGGTTTCATTTGGAGAAAGGTGACTGTCCTGGCTTTCAGGTGTTAGGCTGGTGCAGGTCAGTTCATACTAAAGAGAGCAGGAACAGAGGCCCCCATGAGAGCCAGGAGAGAGAAAGGGCTCTTCTGGGGTGCCTAGGGTGGTGAGGCCAGGCTCTGCAGAGCTGTCTGAATTTGGGGCAGCCCACCCAGGCATTTGCTGGGCCTCAGGATATTCTAGGGGACCCCTAAGTGAGGAAGGGGATCCTGACCCAGCAGGCCAAGAGCTATGCATGGCAAGGCCTACTTAGGGCCAAGGAGAAGTTCTTCCTCCCAAATAATTAATGGCAGCCGCTGTCATCATTGCAACTGGAGTCCTCTCCTTCCGTGGAGAGCAGAGCTAGAAGCCAGTCTTGCCCCAGGGAGTGGGGAAGGAGGGCATTCCAAAGTGACCCTGTCCCCATGGACAGCCTGCAGGGTGGTGCCCAGCACTGCACCTGGCCTCTGGGGTCAAGCTAGTGTTTGCTGGGTAAGGTAAGCTCACTCCTTGTAGTCTGAGGACAACCAGGTACAAAAGCTGTCTCCTCAGGTGTAACCATCATGATGAATGACTCCCAGCATGCAGATGGCCTTATGTTCACACATATCCATGGGAAGCCAGACACTCAGAATCCTGACACAAGCCAGGGTGGGGGCCCAGGGTTGAAGAGGAAGAGCGAGGGAGAAACAGCGAGGAGATCGGGGAGGGACAGTGAGGAGGGAGAAAAGGAGAAGGGGAAGGGGATGCAGGAGTAACGGGAAGAAAGAAAGTGGGAGAGAGGACGGCGGGGGCCTCACCTCCCTCCCCAGAGGCAGCCACCTGTCTTCTTCTTGAGTAGCCTGGGTGTCATTAGCACTTGGCACATGCTGGCTAGCTGGCTATCCTCACTGCCCGGGAGTCTCTCACACACACACTGATCAAATCCTCACTGCAGAAAGTGCTGGAGCCTTGGCACAGCAGCAGCAGAACCGCACAACACCGCACGATGGCCTGACGTGTGAGGTCCTGTCTGGGGGTTTGCCCAGGCACAAGCAGTCTGGGGCCAGGAACCAGATTTCACCCACACAAGGTGGGCAGTTAGCTGGGAGCCCAGGACAGGTCTGTGCCCCTGCCAAGCCAGTCAAATGTTTGGCAGGCAGTGGGCTGGCCGGTGACGCAGGAAAGCATTCCTTTGCCTCTCCCTCTCTCTGCACACTGCAGATAAATGAACTTCGGGATCAAGGAGTCCTGGAAAACCAGCCCAAGCCAGGTCTGGAATTATGACCCAGAGTCATCACATGAGGAGAACAAGAAGGAAATCAGTGGGTCAGGGCCAGGGACTGCCTCAGGAAGATCTCAGCCACCCCCAGGCTCATGTGCAGACCTTGCCTCCAAGTGACCCTCACCCCTGTGCTACTGAGCTAGGGCAACTTGGGCTTGATGGAGAAGGTGTGGAGGACGCCCGTGGGTGTCAAGGCCACAGCTTTCCTCTGGAGTATGAGAGAAGGGCCGAAGGCTGAAGAGGCAGAGGGGTGGGTCCAGGTAGCCTGGGATGGGGCGTTGGCTCTCTCAGCAACCATCGCTTCCTATCTGGAGCAAGCTGGTGAAATGACTGCTCACCAGGCAAGGCAGGAGAGGAGAGGGCCCCCAACATTTGGGGCAACGTTTGCGTGGAAAAAGGTTGCTTTTAGACCCAATAATCTCTATGTCATCACTAACAAAATCCTTTTCTGTCTGCAGGTGGTGATCAAAGTTGTTTCTAGTTCTGAATCTATTTTACCCACCAAAATTGCAAATTAGAGTCCCAAGTGTGGGGAGACATGGAGTCAGCAGGGCACCCAAGAAGCCTGGCCCAGGAGATTGTGGCCTTGTGCAGCACTGAGCCCAGTGTCTCTGGAAAGATCTGGCCAACCAGAACCGAGATGGAGGTTTGAGACCAGGCCTATCCTCATCCCTTTGTTCTGCTTTCTAAGGCCAGCGTCTCTTCCACAACAAACAAAGGGTGAAACAGGACTCTGACTTGATAGAGATCTCTTCACCCCGTGGATCATTCTGTTCTGACTCAGAGATGACTGCAGAAAGAGATAGTGTCCCCGCTTCACTCCCACATTAGCCTTTGAGTTGTCAGGAAAAAAGCAAAAGACTAGGAATAAGGCCCTGGATCGTGGTGCCACCTCCGCCCAAGGCCTTGCCACCAGGCCCCTCCGAGGGTTCAGGGAAGGTAAAACCCTCCCTTGGCATAGGGCACTCTGTCCCCGCTCCTTCATCCGCACTGAGCAGGTTAGGTTGTGGATATTTGCCAACATCCACATTCTGCACTGTGCCAACCTTTTGTCCCCACTGCAGCAGCAGGGTGGTAAAACCTTTTGCTTTTGTTCTCCTGCGGCAAGAGCACTGCAGAATCGAGGCATCCCTCAGGAAACATGCTCCGAATAAACCTCCAAAGGTTCCTTCCGCTTCTGCCACCTCTTGTACCCACTCCAATTCATCCTCCTTTCTGCTATAATTATCTCTAAATCACATCTATTTATTCCATTTGCATATATATATATATATATATATTTGAGGCAAGGTCTTACTCTGTAATTCATGCTGGCATTGAACTCATTATGTAGCCCAGGCTGGCCCTGAACTCATGGTGATCCTCCTGCCTCAGCCTCCCAAGTGCTGGGATTACAGGTTTGTGCCACCATGCCTGGCTCTTTTCCTATTTAAACATGTTTTGGTTAGCTCTCTGCTGCCCAGAGATCCATGCCCGAGCTCCTCTCACAGCCCCCATATTGCAGATTAGACCTTCATCTGTATTCCTACCTCTCCTTAAGCTGCACCCCACACACCAGCCACACAGCTTGGTGTGATCTTCCCTGATTCACCACATTCCCAGCACATGTAGGTCCATCTGCATGTGACCCTATTTTCTTTGTGCTTGGAGCAACTCCATTTGTGGTATGCCCAGGGAAAGGCCATCTTCAGAGAAAACTTTTCCTTCCAGCTTAGGGTACACAAGGCACACTCCTACAGTCAGCCCATGGGATTCTGTCTTTCCAGGGGGGTCTTCCTTCCCTCTAGACAGGGAATCCCGAGAGCAAAATCATGGTGGCTGGTTCAACCTTACTCCCTCAGCCATACATAGTTCCTGGCATGTAGTAAATGTTCAGTAAAATGTTGATGACTAAATGAAGGTGAGGAGAAGGGGTGGAAATGGGGCTGAGGACTTGAGAGTGGAAAAATGGAAGTGGTGCTTTGGGAAGTGATTCCTAAAGGTGCACTCCCCTGGAGGGACGACTTCTAGGGGAAGTGTGTCTGTTTGATAGGATGAGAGCAGGAAGTCTGAAAGAGAGCAATATGAGGGAGCAGTTGATGCCTGGGCTTAGAGACTGGGGCAAAGAGCAGCCAACCGTGAGGTCAGGTAGCTTAGCAGAATGGGGGTGGGGGAGACACTACAGTGTGTTGGGAGGGAGAGGTCTGGAGTTTGGAATGCAACTGTGATCAGAGGAGGTACTTGACCAGTAGAATTCTGGCCTCTGCACACTTGCTTGCAGGTCACATGCAGGCAGGGTATCAACAACAGGGCAGATACTGGAGGCTTAAGCAAAACCAAGCCTAGAGAGCCACTGCACACCATTCCCTTGGCCACTCATTTATTTTTTTCTTTTCTGGCTTTCAGATCATCACACTGACCAACCCCAGATGCTAAATGAAGGCTGTTTACCAAGACTGAGTACAAGCGACACCCTCCAGCTCACTTCTCTACTTCGCTTCTTCAGGAGCAGCCACACAGCAAGATACCATGGGGCTTATGAACAATTTTGAGTACGTCCTCTTTCTGAATTGTTTTGGCTGATTCTTCTGGAAGCCTTAGCTGCTATAGAGAACTCTTTTATGGTTTGGTAGCCCCATGGATAGCAATAAAATTAAGATGAAAACACATTTGCAAAGCAACTTTCCAGTGTCCAAAGCACTTGCTTATAGTATTATTTAATATTTAATACTCTCATGTAATATTTATTGAGCATCATTATGTACTAAGCAGTGGGAAGCCAGGAACAAATAAAACAGACCCAGGCCCTGGGCCCATGGAACTTATAGTCAGGGTACAGGGGCTGATGTGACAAGAATAATGCATGTAGTGGCTGCAGTTGACCACAAATATGATAAATGCCTGGTGGAAATGTCCAAGATGCTAAGGGTCAAGAAGGCAATTACTTCGAGAGAAAATGGCAGGGGCCCTGAAGAAGTGACATTTAAATTAAGACTTGACCAGTGAGTTGAGACTAAGAGAAAGTACACTTTGGGCAGAGGGTCAGCACATGACCTTAAAACTTCTGATATTGGAGGATCAAAGAGGAAGAAGAAAGGAGGAGGAGGAGAAGAAGGAGGAGGAGGCTTCCTGTTCTGATGCACCTAGACAACTGCAGACCATTGCAGGGCCTGATGAACAGTCCTTGCACAAATCCACCCCTGCAGTTCCATCTCCACTTTACAAATGGGGAAACCGGGGTGTAGATTTGTTAAACAACTTGCTCAAGTCTACACAGCTGGAAAGTGGCAGAGATAGGCTTCATATCCCAGCAGTCTGTCACCAGGCCCTGAAACACTAGGCTCCACTGCCAGAGTGAATTAAATTCCCCTTCCTAAAGGCTGTCCTGGCAATTAAGACTACAGGGTCAATGTGCCAAGTGCCACAAACAAATTGTCATCAGCTTTCCAAGTGCCTATACCTTTAAAAACAGACTGCCCTTCTCCTGGTCTGTTTCATTTTGTGAGGCAGGGACAGCAATCAGATTGAAAACCAAGAAAGATAACTGTGGCTCCCACTGCCAGTATGAAGGGGCTATATGTAGCATTTAATAATCACATATGAAGATGTGTGGATTTTCCTCCAATCTATCCTCCAATCCCAACATAGAAAAATCATCTCTGCCAATTTCTAAGGGCATTTTGGTATCACATTTACATTCATTGCTCATCTTTAATCTCATAGCTTTAAATATCCAGCAGAAATCTCTCTCAGCTTCCCAGAGCCTTTTGCCTTTTGCCATATCCCACCTGCCATCATTCCTTCCTTGCCACTCAGCAGTTCCAATCTGGTGTCTACTTTCCCTCCTTCTACCTCTATTCAGGCCCCTACCAGACCAGCTGAGAGCAGCTCTCCTGTCTCCCAGAAGCGCCTTGGGTGTTGCTTCCAGGGGGAGACTGTTGCCCCAGCAACCCAAAGTGAACATTATTTCACACTATCACTTTCTCTTCACCTCTTCCCTCTCCCTGCCCAATGGAATTATCTAGGCCAGGTCTCCTTCTCCAATGCAGAAATCCCTAGAATTCTTCTTGGGCTCAAGTCCTACTGGGAAGCAGCTCAGGTGTTGTACTGAGATGTGCACCAAGCAGATATTTTTCTCCCCTTCCCAATGGGTCTATAAGTCAATGTAAAACTGTAACACTGAAGAGAACAGGAAGGAAATGATCAGAGAACAAGCAATTTCAATGCATTTCAGAAAGCTGAAGAATACAAAAATCTCAGCTCAGAATGCACGTGAGGTGGGGCCAGGTGCCAGGGGCAGCTTCGGAGGATGCTGCTGGCCTCTTGACACATGGAAAGCCCCCAGCCCGAGATCAGCAAAAGCAAAGGCCAGCAGGCCAGAGGGGCTTAGACTGGGATGACTTGCAGTTTGTGAATGAAACCACTGTACTGCCCTCTCTTCCCTGCCCACCAGCTCCTCTCCCCCAGCCCATCTTCTGCATTTAGAAAAGTGGGCAATTCTCTCCCAGCCCATCCCCTTCTTTAAACCCTGAGTGGCGAGTCTAAAGGACAGCGTTCAGAGGTGCAATAAGGAATGGGATGTGAGTTAGAAAGGAAGGACTCTTTATCGCCTTTCTTTAAAATGCATAATGTAAATGCTACTTACTAGTTTTTAACTTTTAGAATCAATCTATGGTTAAGTGGGCCACAAAATGTAAATGTTAGGAATTTTGACAGTGTGGAAAAAAAAGAGATTCTGTAGAAAAAAATGTTGCAGAGATGGAAGAGAAGAAGGAGAGAAGAAAAAGACATAATATTCTTATACTGAGTTGAGAATTACTGTTTAAAGCTGATGAAGAAATGAAAGTTTAAAATAATGAATGTTAGTACCTAAGGCTAAAGTATAATAAATATAAGCCCTTCAAAAAGTGATAATTATTATCAAAACCAAAGATGGTGACCATACTGCTTACTTCCTAGAGAGAGAAGTAATAAGGATTCACCAGAGAACAAACCCATGACATAATATCAGGTTAATGGGGAAACAAGCAGAACGCTCTCCCATTTTAATTATTCTTTTCTCTGTCTTGTTCTTTTTTATTAAATAAAAAATAAAACAAACAAAAAAGGCAGATAAAGTTTATTATGAAAAGATACGGAAATAATCAGCAAAATAACTAAAGAAAGAAAATTTGGGCCTGAAAGTTTGGGGCCAGGATGGGATAGAGGACAGCAGCTTTTCATTATAGGCCTCTTTTTTTTTTTTTTTGGTACCGGGGATCAAACTCAGGTCCTTGCACTTGCACAGCAGGCAACGAAACCACTGAGCTAAATCCCCGGCCCTACGCCTCTTTTGAGCTTTTTTGAAAAGGTTTTTTTTTTAATTGGCACTGGGGATTGCACTCAGGGCTTCATACCTTCTAGGCAAGTGCTGTAGCCCTGAGCTATACTCCAAGCCCTTGGTCTCATTGAAAAAAACCATAGTTGGGCCAGGGATTTAGCTCTGGTTCCGCTACCTGCCTCGTAAGCGGAAGATCCCGAGTTCGATCCCCAGTACCAAAAAAATAAAAACAACCTTAGTTGGATAGATTAGTTAGAAAGGTCTAGGAGTCACCCACTTACCAATGGGCCTTATGGTCATTGGGGAAAAATAGGAAAGATGTTCCTAAGGTGGAAGGCTTTCTCTGGCCAGTAGAGCAAGATGCTGTGAGGGGCCTAGCTTTTGGAAACCTACCTGGAATGATTAATCTTGAATGTCAAATTGGTTGAGTTAAGAAAATAGTAAAGTACCTTTCTGGGTGGATCTGTGAGGGTGTTTCCAGAGATGCCTGTCACCTAGGACCACAAACTGATGGGAGAGAAACTCGAACTGAATATTAGCAGCACCATCCAATAGGGTGGGGCTTACATGGAACCAAAGCAAAAGGAGGAAGTGGCTAGCACGTGTTCTTTCTGGTTCTTTCCTTCTTTCTGTGCTTCCTGGCTGCCATGAGGTGAGCAGCTTTTCTCTGCCACACCTTCCACCACGATGTTTCTGCCTGGCCATGAGACTAAAAGCAATGGGACCAACCAACCATAGGTCCATTTTGGCTCTGAAACTGTGAGCCAAAATAAACTTTTCCTCCTCTGTTTTCTCTGGTATCTGTCAAAATGATGAAAGTTTGAATAGCACACTACACCTCTTGTCAGCCACAGTGCTCTTCCCCCATAGCCCATCCCATCCTCTTCCTCATCCTCTCCTCCTTAGGTCCCCTTCACCTTTTAATCTAATGATTCTCAAACTGAGATGCATGCATAATAGAATTCCCTGAGCAGTTTCTAAAAGTTCAAATGCCTGAACTGTTCCCTGATTAGTAAATCAGAATTTTTGGAAGGTGGTTTCCGCAGGCGATTTAAATGTGCAGCCAAGTCTGAAGGCCACAGGAAGAAGATGAAGGCAGCAAGAAGATGAAGGCTTGCAGAGCAGTGACTCTCATGAAAAGCACTTTGTCCAGAGGGAATGATTTTTTTTCCCCTTCTTCAGATAATCATGGAGTGCTCTGGTAGGTGCATCTCTCTCTCTCTCTCTCTCTCTCTCTCTCTCTCTCTCTCTCTCTGTCTCTCTCTGTTAAGGCCAGTGGAAGGCATGAGAGGAGCCCCCACCACTCCTGCTTCCTCAGCAAGATCACCCATAGTATGTTTTGTAAACAAGAAGAGACTATCTGAAACCAGGGCCAAATGAGTTAGGGTCCTACTAGCTTCAAGCTTCTTCATAGTTCAGTCACAGAGAGTGACAGGAGTGAGAAGGACCCAGACATGGCCCCTGAATAAGCACCCTGCCCATGTGAACCACTACCTAGAGCACTAGGTCTCCAACTTCAGGGAGCACTGGCCTCCCCTGGAGGACTTGCTGCCACACAGATGGCTAGGCCTGAGCTGGGCTTCCTGGTTCAGTGGGTCTGGGGTGTGGCCTGAGAACCTGGATTCCCAACAAGTTCCTAGGGGGTGCTAATGTTGCTGGTACAGGGACAGGAGCGGGGAGGGTGGGTGGCATGGTAGGTGCAGATATCCCCTTTCCTAAGGAACAAAGAACATAAAGTCAGAGCTGGGGTGTAGTTCAGTGGTACAGCACTTGCCTAGGATGCTTGAGACCCTGGGTTCTATCATTAGCCTTATATAAAGTAAAAAAAAAGAATGTAAAGACAGTCAGCAAGAGTGTGATGGGTGCAGCAGCCCCTCTGGCCTCACTGTGAAGGTGCAAGACTCAGAATGGGGGCTAGTTACCAACAGCCTCTACAGGGCGCTAACCATCTGGGACCACCTGGGCTTTGAACAGGCCAGAATCCGATCACCACATTCCCCTCTCAGTGTTGCTACCAGTCTGATCCCAGGGCCCAGCAACACTGAAATGGTGAAAAAAAACCCCAGCTAACCAAGTGAGGGACATGTGTTCTATCTAGGGATGCCAATCTCAAAAAGCGTTTCTACTTAGGTATCCCTGGATTTATATTTTAGGGCAAAGTTGCTCCTGGAAACAACTCCCTGCTAGTCCTAACAGCCTTTGAGATCAGTCAATGCCTTGAAGGGATTTTTCCACTACATATATTGGGGTGATCATTTTATAAAATGAGATGGAAATGCATACACCAGCAATGTTTTTTCTAAATCAAATTTAGAGTCAGTACCTTACAATTTAATTTAGAATGATCAATTGAGCAATCACCCAAAACTTATACCCTAAAATCCCCTGGGGTGAAATTCTTCAGTTCTGGTGCATAGGCTAGCTTTCCAAGTCTTCAAGTAAATTTCCTCTTCCCAAATATACAAGAATATACTTCAGCTGATGGGCAAAGAAATCGGGAGCTGGGGGCAGGTAATTAGCAAGTTCATTAATTAGAATACTGGTTGTACTTCTTCTATAACAGTTATCATTTGCTTATTTTAATTACAATCCCCTGCTGTTTGCTAAAATCATTACTGGTCATCAATACATATGTTATTACGCTTGCAGGGCCACAAACATATTTTGTCTTACATGTAAAAATACAACTTATATAGACTGCTAGCTCTGTTAGCTCTCAAAACACATTTAAAAAAACAAAATCTTACAGGAA
>NW_004624778.1:14176930-14188364 GCF_000247695.1 Heterocephalus glaber | reverse complement strand
AAATATATAAATATATAAAATATATAACTATATAATAAAATATATAAAGTATATAAAATATGTATACATTCATAAATACATAGAAATGTATATATAAACCTCATTCCATTAAATATTATATATATATATATAAATTCCCTACATTTTTACTTTAATTATTTCATGACAAAGACAGTCGGTGAGAATACTGAATGTGATTTTTTGTAATACTCAGTTTATTTCTAAATTTTGTTTACTTGTATACTATGGAGAAAATTCTGATCCATAGAGATTATATCATGGCAAATATTGTAACAGCTTGTCTTTTTTTTAACAGTTTACATTGGAAATCTCAAGTTATTTTTAAGTTCAAAATAGATGGCAGAATAAACTTTGAGGACAGCTAAAAATCAAATTAACACATTAGGGTTTCAGGTAAAATTTGATAAACAACACATTTGAGAGTATTATTTTGGGTATAATTTTTAAGCAGATAAAAATATTTAACAGAAGTTCAAATCTAGTATCTGTGAAATACCAAAGCACCTTTTAAACACAAGTTAAAAACTATAAATCTATATGAACTGCTTTACAGATGAAAAACAGGCTCAAGAAAAGGAGATCTATCCAAATCTCACTGGGAATTTAGTGACAAAGTGAGGTTAGAACCAACCTGTCCACCCAATATGCTCTATGAGAGATTAAGAGGGTTAGTAGCCGGGGCTCAGAGCCAGATTTTATGTGTCACAAACAGGACTTCTCATGGAACCACTTTTTTTCAGGTGATAGTTTAAACGGTTTTCCTAAAATTGACAAATAATTATCTTTGGCATTAGCAAATTTAAAATAACTACACTTATTTGGGAATTTGCAAGAAATCTTTGCTGTGGGACATTAAAGCTTTTTCTTATTTTTCTAGCTACACTCATAGTAGGCTACACCATCATTCTCTAAGTGGTCTTCGCCTTTCCTGGCTGCTCAGGCACTAACACCTCCACCTCTAAGTGTGTGTGTTCGTCCTGCCAATGAAAATAGCCATAATTTCTGATCCTTTAGCAAGGTCATCCACACAGTTTGTGTTCTTTTTTCCTTTGGTAAACAAGAAGTATGTTCTGGCAACTGGAGCCAGTTGAGACTGAAGTATAAGCCCCAGTTTCCTTGGTGAGATCCCAAGTGACAGAGCATGGCCCTGGAACACCCATACTGCTGATTTGGACCCAGGGGGTAAAGGGCCCATTTTGTAGTACATCTCTGGTTGTCAGTTTCCTTCCAAACACTGCATGGCTATAGGAACTTTTCTATTCACAGTGTGGATGTTTTTGCTGCTTGTCCTTTTGGTTCCATATGTGCGTATAAAAAGAACACTCATGTGCATGGATTTATATAAATAACATGGGCTCTGCCCAAGACTCCCACAATGAGTCATCTTTCACCAATGTTCACTTCTAGAATAAAAGGTTGGTGGCTCATTTGAACTGATTCTATTAGGAGGTCAAAAGAATGTTAGATAGCTATAAATACCAGATGCTGACACCAATTCAGACCTCTGGTTAGTTGATATTAGAGATAATTATTAACAGAGCAGATTACATATAAATAGCATAGATTTCCCAAGATAGACACTAGTCTTGCTGTTCTGAGGTTCCTAAAGGGGTATCCTACCAGGTGATTTAATTAAAGGAATAAACTCAAAACTATCCCAATATCCAACCAGGAAGGAAAGGGAGAGAACGTTATATTCAAAAACCACATTTAAGGCCATGGAAAATGTGTATGATATAGCTGTGAGTGATGGAAGGTAACTAAGTAATTCATAGTATATTTTGTTTGCTTTAAAACTGCACGGAATAAAACTGGGAAGCGTAGTTATAACATTGTGATGGTTTCTTGTGAGTGGCAGATTACAGACTTTTTTTCCTCTATAATGTTCTGCATTTTTCTTTCAAATTTTCTTCAATAACCATATGTAATTTTACAACCAGAAAAAATTTAATAAAAGTGATTGAATACTAAAATTACAGCTTTTTCTCATTTCTCCCAAAGCTCCTTAATAAAACATCAAGTTCTCAGCGCCTACTCAATGAATGACCATGGAAAAGAGTCCTCGAAGTGCAAACTACACACAGAAAAGGCAGATGACAGATTCCCATCTCAAAATTAACTACTCTGGCTCAGGTTTAAAGATTTTCCTTTCCTGATTCACTCCCATTTCCAGTCATCACCCTTGGCACCAGCCCATAGGGAATTACTTCCAATGCTCCAAGGCTGCCTGCTTCCACCCACAGGCAGGCTTTGAGCTGTGTTCTGCTCCATTCCTCAGATTTCTGAAGCAGCAAGGTCATTTTAGGTCTGGGCATGAATGCACTCCCTCCCGATTTAGGAGGCAGATGTTCTCTGTCATGCACCTGGCCACCTCATGACTTCCCCAGGTTGTCCCACAGAGGTCTTCCCCACCATGGGAGGTCCATGGGTAGGCTCAGAACCCTGGCTCTGTTATTTTCTAGCATGGGACCTGGCTCTGCTATTTTCTAGCTCTTTAGCACTGCTGAACCTGAGATCCTCCTCTGAAGAATGGTGATCACTAAATCTACTTCCCATACAGCGTAGAGGTTGGAGATAATGTCCCAAAAGGACTGGGATTCGGGCCTGGCAGGTAACAGGTACCCAGGTGACAGCAGATTCTTTAGGGTCAGGATACCTCTGTGCTGCTGCTCAGTTCTTCTCCCTTCTGGAGTCTTTTTTTCCTTCAGTCTTTCTGTAAAAATAAGCCCATGTTTCTTTTCACATTCACCTCACCTTACTATAGAATATCCTTGTTAACTCAACAGAGGTGACTTATGTTTCCACCCTCCCAGCTCCTCTTGAGTGGTTCACTTACAACCTGCTGCAACTTTGGGGAAGTGGCTTCCCAGGAGGAAAAGTGAAGCCCAGCAGTAAACCTAGGAAACTTCGGGGTACAGCAGCATTAGATACTTCTGAGATGCCTGTGGCTGTTTTACTAGAAACGCTGATGTCTCCACTAGTCAGATGCAACAGGAAGGAGAGACTGCCTTACTCTGGAGGAAGGATAAATTCACTTTTTTTGTTTTTCAGTGCTGGGGATTGAATCCAGGGCTTCATGCATGCTAGGCAAATGCTCTACCACTGATTACATTCCCCCAGCCTGTAAATTCACTTTGAAAGGCAAGCTAAAGTTCTTGGGTAAATATGCCATCCAAGTTTGAAGGATTGTATTTTATCAGAATGGTACCTTTCTAAGACTTCAAGGCCTCAAGTATTAACTTGGAGGACTGTAAACCATGCCATAAGCAATCTTAAATGAGGGAGAGGTTTTTCTGCTCTAGAGATAGCTGCCAGATTCTATCCAAGGCTCACTTGTGTATCGCCAGCAGGACATTCCATCCCATCCCTACCCAGGAAAAGAAGGGTGGATGTAAAATGAGGACAGGCAGAGAAAGGGGAAGGACCAGCACTAACAGAGGTGGCACTTGACACACAATGTCCTTGAAGGTACAAAAAAATCCACTTGTTAGGGACTAAATTGTGATCCCCAAGTTCATATGTTGATGCCTTAACCCCCAGTATCTCAGAATATGACTATATTTGGATATAGGGCCTTTAAAGAGGTAATTAATGTAGTCATTAGGGTGGACCCTAATTTATTATGACTGGTATTTTTATTAGAAGAGGTGCTTAAAGCCAGGCACAGTGACACACACCAGTAATCTCGGTTACTTGGGAGACTGAGGCAGGAGGAACACAAGTTTGAAGCCAGAAATGGGCAACCCAGCAAGACTGTGTCTCAAAATAAAAAGAAGGGTAGGGATGTAGCTCACTGGTACAGCACTCTTGAGTCCTATACCAAATATTGAGAGAGAAAGTGACAGAGAGAAAGAGAGAGAGAGAGAGACACTATAAGGCATTGAAGAGACCCAGACTGAAGGGCATTAAGACAGACAAAAGAAAGCTACCTGCAAGCCAAGAAAAGACCTCAGCAGAAACCGCCCTTGCTGACACCTTGATCTCACCCTCCAGCCTCCAAGAGCTATGGGAAAATAAATGTTATTGTCTGTGACATTTTGATACAGTGATTCTAGCAGACTCAGACAGCCCTGAAGTAGGTCCTATTCCCATTTTACACCTGGGAAACAGGTGCACAGAAGTAGCCTGGCTGGGCCCACACAGCTAAGTAGCAGATTTGGTCCTCCAACCAGATCTGTTTGACTCCAAAACCTGTTTTCTGTCATCTTCATGAGGTGACTAAGAGGGGAGGCTTTGAAGAAAATGTTCTTGCATCCAATTCCTGGCTCTGTAGCTTTGGGCAAATTGCTGAACCTTACTGTACCTGGGTTTCAACATCTGTAAAGTGGGGCCACATAAACATCTTTATTTTGTTTGCTTATGGAGGGGGTTAAATAATTTTAAAATGAACTAACAGAGTATATGTAAAATACTTAATTCTTAAGCCCTGGTATGTGCTCAATAAATATTAGCTAGTATTAATATGACATTATTGTTGCTATTGTCATTTTTATTACTGAGGAATCCTCATTAATCTGGTCCAAACTTCTCATTTTACACAATCAGTAAAGTGAGGCCCAGGGATGGGAATATCTTCAAACATCACAAAACTAGGTAATTGAGATCTAGTCCCAATTTCTCTCCATTGTTTAAGAAAGGCTCAAAGAAACAAATATTGGTGCAAATGGGAATGGGACCAAAAGATATTGAGAGGCAAGAGGGAAAGGAAGGTGATGTACAAAGAAATCAAATGTGTTATGTATATGTACCAACTCCCCATAATGAATATAATCACTTTTTACTGCAAACATGTACTAATAAAAATAAAAACTAAAAAGAAAGAAAGAGGGCCGGGGATTAGCTCAGTGGTTCCCCTGCCTGCCCTGCAAGAGCAAGGACCTGAGTTCAATCCCCAGTATGTAAGAAAAAAAGAAAGAAAGGAAGAAAGAAAGAAAGAAAGAAAGAAAGAAAGAAAGAAAGAAAGAAAGAAAGAAAGATTGGGATGCAGGGTTTTATCTCTAGCAGGTTTCAGGTTAGGGAGGTTTGTGGAGGAACAGGGGCAACCAGGAGACTGACAGGTGTCTGGAGCCTTGCCCTGGGGCTCATGTTCTCATCTGGCAGAAATAACCCTCATACCCTACCTGGTCCCCCAGGATTACAGGGAGGCTACAGACACTGAAATGTGTAAGCACTTGCATGACATAAGGCATTATGATGTGAGACTCGAAACTGAAAAGAACAACTGCTAACAACACTGATGGGTCAATGAGGGGAGAAAATAGAGGACACTAAAGCCTTAAGAATTCAGCTGTAGGGCCAGGGATTTAGCTCAGTGGTTTCGCTGCCTGCTGTGCAAGCGCAAGGACCTGAGTTCGATTCCCTAGTACCAAAAAAAAAAAAAAAAAGAATTCAGCTATAGGGAAGTTCTGGAGAGAAGAACACACATCAAAAGGTTCCCATACAAAAGCAATTGGTGGATGTGCATATTAATAGATCTTTAGGAGGCTGCTGAACATAGGGCAAAGCAGACATATCATGTGGAATGGTTTTTTAAACTGGGCTGTTAAGAACCACATGGGTCTCAGGCAGGAGAAGTAGCCCCTGCCCAAGGAGCAGGACAGAAGAAGCTACCTGGTCACAGAGCAACAAGACCAGTGAGGTCTGGAGCTGTTCTGAAAAAACATTCAGGTGTTCAGCTGACAGATATTTGCTAAGCACTTTCTTAGTGGCCATGCCCTCTGCTCAGTACTGGGGTTAAAATGAGCAAAGTCAGACATAGCTCCTGCTTTGATGGGGTTCAGTCAGATGAGGCAGAAAGACATGGATGCAAAAATCACACAAATGGAAGGGGAGCTATAAACTGAGAGTGAGCCTGATGTATACTAGCACATGACAAAGAAATTTGTGGCTGGGGCTTGAGAATGCTTTACCAAATTAGAGGTCCTTAAGCTGAGAACTGAAAATTTAGCAGCAGTTAACTAGGCAAAGAAAGAGATAGGAAGAGTGTTCCGGACTAGGAGAAACAGATGCAGAAAGGCTCCAAGGATGAATGGCGACAGAATTCAGGAAGTATGAGAAAGCTAAAATGGATGAAATGCAAAGAATACAGCAGAGTGAAGTGGACTGAGACTGTGAAAGTAGATCTATAGTTAGGTGGACCAGACTGCAAGGCATGTGGGCCTGACTGTGGGGCCCTGTGTACTAGACCATAGGGACCCATGGTCCAGACCGTGCAGTCTTAGAGACCAGGCCACAAGATCTTTTGGACCAGGTAATGGGATTCTGTGGCTTAGAACACGAGGTCTTCTGGATCAGATCATGGGGATGCATAGAGCACCCCACAGGGGCCCATTGCACCGTATCACAAGGATTTTATAGACCAGGCTACAGGAACCTGTAGACCAGGCCCTGGGGGGCATTGCGGAGCAAACTATGGATCTTGTGGGTCAAATTAAGGAATCTAGGCTTTCTACAAACAACAGAAAGCTGTTCAGGAACTTTAATCAGTGGACTGCAGGATCACATTTGCATTCTGAAGGGATAGTTTTGATTGCAGTGTGGAGAACAGGTTGGCTGGACTAGGCTATACACTAGGCTATGTGGTTTGGAGACTGAGGATAGTACCTTGGAGTTGGATGGTGCTGGGAGGTATGCAAATAAATGCACAGATATATAGTAGAGAGATTTAGCATGGGAGATCACTAAATATAGTAAAGGGGAGAGAGGAAGGTGGATCATGGGTGAACCCTAAGTTTCTGGCTCATAACACTAAATGGATGGGGATGCAAATACTGAGACAGAAATCCTAGAAGAGGGACAGGCTGTGGGCTTTAGAGTCATGACATCCAAGAAGAGATGCTGATAGCAGGCACTGATGGCTCCTGAGAACCCATTCTATGACAAGCACTATATGAGGCTCTGGAAAGAAAGCAATTAATAAAGGAGATCCCCTGCCCTCAAATAGCTCATGCATAGCCTTGGCTGCACATTGGAATTGCCTAGGGAGTTTGGTAAATACTTATGCCTATATCCCACCCCTGGAGGGGCTCAGTTGATTGGCTTGGAGAACCAACAGGGCATCAGGGTGTTTAAGAGCTCCCTTGGTGATTCTAATGTGCAGACCGGGCTCAGAAACACTGCTTTGGAGCATCCAAGACCTAGTGTGGCTTGTGTCTAATTGCACAGAAAGGGGAGGTAGCAGAATGATTCACAGTCTTAAGCCTTAAAAATTTAGAGCAGAAATACCAAAGCACATGGGTATAATGGGAATAATATTATTTGGATATTAAACCAATATATTTTCATCCTTAGTAATTCCTGGTCCGTGGGTGTTCCCTGGGTTCCTAATTAAGAATGTAGGCTCAACTGCCCCCAGAGCCCAGGAGCAGAGCTGCCCCCAGTGCAGAGGAGGTGAACCTTCCAGGCCACCATACCACCACCCACAGGACTGAGGAGGTGGGCCTTGCAGGTGGCAGCAGCACACATTCCTCCTCCCCCCACCCCCACTCCCCATTGAAATGAGAAGACACACAAACAAGTCTCAAAACCAGACTTCCAGACCACCTAAAGCAACCCCAAAGGGAAACGAGATGGAGATGGAACAATCTAATACTCAGCAACCTGGACTCCCTGAACTGGCAACAAAAGGGAATCTGGAAAAAATGAAATCAGAAATAATTTCTCAGATAACAGCAGAGATTGTGCCCATACTGCAAGACATGATTAATAAATCTAGAGAGGAGCTCAGGAACATGATGGAAACCCAACACAGGAAACAAATGGAATCCATAAAACAGATGCAAACAGATTTCCAGAAGATGAAAAGCCCCACTGAAAGTCTATGCAGCAGAATGAGCCAATGCAAGGACAGAATTTCAGATATAGAAGATAAGATTGCAATTAGTGACCAGGAAAAGAAAAATTGCTGTAAAATTGTAAGAGACAATGAGAAAGTAATCCAGCAGCTGACAGATTATGCAAAGAAGAATAACATAAAACTGTTTGGAGTCAATGAAGAAACAAGAGAGAGTGCAGATGATATAAAAAACTGTTCACAGAAGTGATGGCAGAAAACTTCCCAAGCAGGGGAAGAGAACTTGACATACAGATAAGTGAGGCATATAGGACTCCAACTAGCCTTCATCAAAAAAATCTACACATAGGCATATACTAGTTAAGATTCCAGAAACCTAACAGAACAACAAAAGTCTACAAGCAGTTAGAGAAAAGGAACAAATCACAAACAAAGGAAACCCCAACAGAATCACAACAGACTTCTCAACGCAAACACTCAAGGCAAGAAGAGCTTGGAGTGATGTATTTCAAGCCCTAAAGGAAAACAACCTCCAACCCAGACTGATGTACCCTGCAAAACTATCTTTCAAAATTGATGGTGAAATATGATACTTTCATGACAAAGAGCACCTTAGGAACTTCATGAATACCAAACCAGCACTCCAAAAATTTTAGACAAAACTGTGGCTCACAACCCCAGGAACCCCAGCAGAATGAATCCATCAGGCATGTCAAGAAATTAAATACAAAGGGGGAGAATCCAAAAAAAAGAAAAAGTCATGACAATGATAAGTCAATATGTATCAGTTAAAATCATCAATGTTAATGGTCTCAATTCACCAGTTAAAAAAAATAGACTGGCAGAATGGGTCAAGAAGCAAGATCCAACAATATGTTGCATACAAGAAACACACTTAATTCAAAAAGAAACTCATAGACTGAAAGTTACAGGGTGGAAAACAATATTCCATGTGACAGAACCAAAAAAAAAGCAGGAGTAGCTATCCTCTTTGCAGATCAAGTGGATTTCAAACCAACATTGATTAAGACAGACAAAGAAGGACACTACATCCTTGTAAAGGGAACAATCCAAGAGGAAGAGATGAAAATCATAAATACATGCACCAAATACCAGTGTCCCCAACTATATAAAACAAATACTAACAGACATGAAAAATCAAATAAGCACTAATACAATAGAACTGGGGCACTTCAATATCCCACTATCACAAATAGACAGATCAACTAGACAAAAAATAAACAATGAAATACTACAACTCAATCAAATTCTTGAACAAATAGACTTAACAGATGTTTACAGAGTGTTCTGCCCCACAAAGTCAGAATACACTCAGCTACACACAGGTAATTCTCCAAAATAGACCACATACTCGCTCATAGAACATGTTTAAGTAAGTGCAAAGGAACTGAAGTTATCCCCTGTATATTATCAGACAGTAGTGCGATGAAATTGCAGATCAATAGCTTATGAAACTGCAAGAATTTCATAAACACATGGAAAGTGAACAACACACTTCTGAATAACCAATGGGTCACAGAGAAAATTAAAGAAGAAATCAGACAGTTCCTTCACTTAAATGACAATGACAATACAACATATCAGAATCTGTGGGACACAAGGAAAGCAGTCTTATGAGGGATATTCACAGCAGTGAATACTTGTATTAGGAAAACAGAGAGAGCCCAACTAAACAGCCTGATGCTGAACCTCAAACTTCTAGAAAAAGAAGAGCAGGACAAACCCAAAGCTCACACAAGGGAGGAAATTATGAAGATCAGAGCAGAAATCAATGCAATGAAGACTAAGAGAATGATACAAAAAAGTCAATGAAGCAAAGAGTTGTTTCTTCAAAAGAATAAACAAAATTGACAAACCGTTAGCCAACCTTATCAAAAAGAGGAAAGAAAAGGCTCAAAACCATGCAATTAGGAATGAAAAGGATGAAATTACAACGGACCAATGAAATCCAGAGGATCATCAATACCTACTTCAAGAACCTATATGCCAGTAAGATGGAAAACATAGAAGAAATGGGCAAATCCTAGATACCTATGAATTACCAAAGTTGAATGAAGAAAACCTAAAAATTCTAAACAACCTAATATCGATCAATGAAATTGAAAACATAATTAAAAACTTACCAACCAAGAAAAGCCTGGGTTCTGATGACTTCACTGCTGTATTCTACAAGATATTTAGGGAGAAACTACTGCCACTACTGTTTAAACTCTTCAGTGAAACTGAAAGGGAAGCAATACTCCTGAATTCATTCCTGGAAGAAATATCACCTTGATCCCCAAGGCAGAGAAAGATCCAACCAAAAAAGAGAACTATAGGCCAGTCTCACTAATGAACACAGATGCAAAATCCTTAATAAGATACAGACAAATAGAATGCAAAAGATCATACACCCTGACCAAGTGGGATTCATGCCAGGGATGCAGGGATGGTTCAACATATTCAAATCAATCAATGTAATACACTATATCAATAGAGCCAAGGACAAAAACCATATGATCTCAATAGATGCATAAAAAGTATTTGACAAAATCCAACATGCATTTATGATAAAACCCCACAAAAAAATTGCAATAGATGGTCTCTACCTCAATCTGATAAAAGCTACCTATGAAAAACCAACAGCCAATATCATACTAAGTGCTCAAAAACTGAAATCCTTCACACTAAAATCAGGAACAAGACAAGGATATCCACTATCACCACTCCTGTTCAATATAGTTTTAGAAACATTAGCCACTACAATTAGACAAGAGAAAGAAATAAAAGGAATACAGATAGGAAATGAAGAAGTCAAACTGTTGTTATTTTCAGATGACATGATACTCTATATAGAAGACCCCAAGAACCCACCAAAAGTCTTCTAGACTTAATAACCAAATTCAGTAAAGTAGCTGGATACAAGGTCAACACACAAAAATCAGTAGCTTTCCTCTACATGAACCACAGACTCACTGAAAGAGAAATAGGGTAAACAATTCCTTTCACAATAGCATCCAAAAAGCTGAAATACCTAGGAATCAACCTAACAAAGGAAATAAAAAACCTCTTTTCTGAAAACTGTAGCACTGTGAAAAGAGAGATTGAAGACAATATCAGAGAATGGAAAGACATCCCTTGCTCTTGGGTAGGAAGAATCAACATAGTGGAAATGGCCATACTTTCAAAACTGCTATATAGATTCAATGCAAGCCCGAATGAAATTCCAGTGCATACTTCACAGACCTTGAGAAAACAATTGAAAAATTCATTTGGAACCAGAAGAGACCTAGAATAGCAAAAGCAATTCTAGGCAACAGAGATGTGGCAGGGGGCAGCACAACCCCCATCTTGAAACTGTATTACAAAGCTACTGTGATAAAAACAGCATGGTACTGGCAAGGAAACAGATCACAGGACCAGTAGAACAGATTAGAAGATGCACAAACAACCCCAGACACCCTCAGCCACTTCATCTTTGACAAAGGAGCCAAACACCCTCACTGGAGGAAAGATAGCCTTTTTAAAAATGGTGCTGGAAATATTGGGTTTCAACTTGCCAAAGATTAAAACTAGACCTATATCTCTCACCATGCACTAAACTAAAATCAAAATGGATTA